>CABHPH010136571.1:7703-23978 GCA_902168325.1 Peromyscus nudipes | reverse complement strand
ACCATGGGACAAGCAATACTAACTTTGGTTGGAGATGATTCATTTTCCAGGTATTCTCAAGGATGTAATATTTCACTCTTGGTCTGTTTTGCCGGTCTTCTCCCTCCCTGTAACAGGGTTAGTGGGATGGGCAGCCCATTCCTGGACAAAGGGCCTTGGCGGGCACTTTGAAAGAAATATGCTGGGAGGAGGGAACTGATGTGAGGGGCAACACTGCTCCAAGAGTCAGTTTTCAGTGAGCTCAAACAGCAGATGACAATTTACCAATCTGCAGATTGCAAAGGGTTTCTCAAAACAATTAAAAATAGGGGGCTAGAGAGACAGGTCAATGGTTAAGAAGGCTTGTTGCTCTTACTTAGGGCCAGAGTACAGTTTAGGAGATTCACAACTGCTTGCAACTCTATGGGATCTAATGTCCTACTCTGGCCTCCAGGGTCACCTATGCACATGTGTACATACGCACACACAGTTACACACGGTACATGTAAATAAGAATCAAATAATCTAAGAAGAAAACCCCCAAACACTAAAAATAGAGCCATCTGACCTAGCTGTATCACTCTTGGATGCATATCCACAGCACACTAAGTCAATATCCACAGAGATACTTGTTTGTCCATGAATAATTCCCTTTCACAATAGCTAGAAAATGGAACCAGCCTAGATGTCTATAAATAAAGGAACAAATGCAGAAAATATAGTGGATGCACACAATGGAATTTGACTCAGCTTTCAAGAAAACTGAAATCATGACATTTGCAGGAAAATGGATGAAACTAGAAATTATATTAAGGGATGTAGTCCAGACTCAAAGATAAATACCAATGTTCTCTCTTATATGCACTCCTAGATTTTAATATACATAGTATATATGCATGTATGTATGTGTAGGTATAGGCCATGAGACTAGAAAAGGAATTGACCATGAGAGCGAAGACAGAGGTCTTAATAAAGAGAGACAGGGTAATTAAATGTACAATATGAAAGCAGAAGGGGGCCATTCAGGGGAAGGAGGGGACCGTCAGGAGTATATGCAGAGGAATGAGGAGGATGAACAAGCATTATAAAGAACAAAGCATATGTAAAAATGCCATAATAAACCTTTTACTTGGCAAGCTAATTAAATAAAAGCTCCAAGTATGAGAAAAGGGGGAAAGGGGCTGACACAAATATTCCATAGTGAGATCACAAAATTTAATATCACTACCCAGAACATGACTTCTTTGACTCTACCATAACCTGAAGAGCACGAGATACGTTATGCCAGTCGGACAGGAGGAGCATAGATAAACTATATAATCTGGCCTCTATTAAATATAGCGCTATAATTGAAATACTCTGTTGAACTAAGTTTAGTCTCTGGTGTTTAGTTTAGTCTGGCCTCAGAGGCTGCGCTTTTCCCAGCTCTTCCATTTTAGATGGCACTTTAGTGTTTAGGGGCAGGAGAAGCATCTTTGTGGAAGGTGATGCTGGGTAAGGGAGAGGCACCCTCAGAGGTACCTAGGCAAAATCAGGACTCTGGGAAGTGGTTCTAGACCTGTTCCTACAGTCTCTTCTCCTCTGCCTTATGGGGCTTCCTTCAGATCCATTCCTTACCCCCACTGTTTTTCCTGTGCTCCTCATGTCCTGCCACCCAGCGCCTGAGCTCTCAGGCCCCACTCAACCTCTCGTTGTCTCTTTCCTGCTCTTGACCTCAGCAGTCCCCTCTACCAGGCTGACCCATGGAATGCCCAGATGCTGTCACTCAGCATCTGCCTGTAGAGTGTAAGAATCAAGAACAGCCTGGCAGTGCTAAGCTTCAGGACTGTTAACTTGTGCACCATCAAACACGGCCTCACTGATTGTAAAACACGCTTCCTGCGTGCTTCCTGAACACTTCAGGCTGCTTGCCGCCTGTGGGCTTTCTGCATGCTTCCTGCATACTTCCTATGTGCTTCCTGCACACTTCATGTGTGCTTCCTACACACTTCCTATGTGCTTCCTGCACACTTCCTGTACACTTCCTATATGCTTCCTACACACTTCCTGTGTGCTTCCTGCATACTTCTTATGTGCTTCCTACACACTTCCTATGTGCTTCCTACACACTTCCTGTGTGCTTCCTGCATACTTCTTATGTGCTTCCTACACACTTCCTGTGTACTTCCTGTTTCTTAGACTAACCCCACGGATGGCAAAGACAGAACACTCCTATCTAGGTATAAACCTTTCTCTCCTTTCCTTCCTGCTCTTCTTCATGTTGTCAGGGGTCAGATGGGTGAGGTTTCTATTATTAATTCTATAGCATATCTTTGTGTGTTCTAACTCCACATCAGTCTTACAGTCAAGCGTGGCCTTGGTATGCTAAATGAGCATGGAGGAATTTGAAAAAATCCTATCTCAAGAAAAAATAAAAAAAATAACCTGACTGGCAGGGCATTGTCTTATTGTACAATTGGATTCCAAATGTCAAGGGCTGAATGTTGCCTCGGCTTTAATTTCAAATCTCCTCTCAGAGATGGATTCACAGGACAGGTTAGGGTAAATGTTTTATACTCCAGAAGGCAAAAGAGAAAACTATTTTAGTGTTTAAAATGAATTCTTACGTAAACACGGTAATACTCATGACTTACTTTAGTTTCTTTGGTTGTTTTTAAGACAGAGTCTCCCTGTGTAGTCCAGGTTAGCTTTGAACCAAAGACTGTCCTCGCGCCTTGTCCTCCCATATGCTGGCATTACAGGTGTGCTACCGTACCCAGCCATACCTCCCTCTCCTCTGAGAGCTCAGTGGTCTCTGACTATCCATAATTAGTATTCCAGGAACTCCAAGGATGCCTACATCGAGGATGCTTCAGTCCCTTATAAAGCCTTGACATGCCCCTGTATAATTTTAAAAATCATCTCTACATTACTCGTAATAATTAATACAATATAAACATTCAAAAATCATCTTATACTGCATTGTTTAGGAAATAATACCAGAAAAGGCTATACACATTCAATACAGATATAAGTTCTCTAAAGTGTATTTTCAATCTAATTGAATCCACAAAGTGGGTCCCAAGGATACAGAAGGCCAACTGTGCACTAGAGTTATGCTATGTTATAATACAGGGTAGGTTTGTTCCACATCCTTCAAGTTGGCTCCACTTACTGTCTTTGTATACACCTCTAGCAGAATTTGACTACAGCACAACCTGTATGCCACTGGCTTTACATAGCACACTTAGAAAATTTAGTGCCCATTTGTCTCTTAGGAATTGCATTTGATTATAAAAGAAATCTAAAAATAATGGCCTTACACAAATTAGATGTTTGTTTTTCCTACATAATGAAGGTAGGGTCCTAGTCCAGCCTTCAATTCACATAGCTATTTGAATAATTTGAACTAATGGGTTGTGTGGGAATGAAGTGCCTCTGTTCTGTGCTGAAGTGTAAAAGAAAGAACAGCCTTGACAACAAGTGAACCCTTGCATTCCACATATTATAGCTGAAGGATGGACTTGTCACACTGTGTCCCTCAGTGACACACGGATCAGAGCAACCCATACAGCCTGCCATGCACACAAGCGAGGAGTGTGCTTCTGTTTAGACTTGAGATGCTGGGATTAAATTGTCCCTGCAGTCTACTGTAGTCTAAACTGACAGATACAAATGGATGGATAAATCACAGAAGGCACACATCTGTTTCCTCCTACCCACTTTTAGGAAGATTTTATGGAAGTCCCACTTAATGTTATTAATTTGTCTTACTCAACACTCTTTTATAGGGTACTCCTATATAAATAGAAGATGAAGAAATATCATTTATTAATTTGGCATTTCATGCACCTCATAAAACTGGATTTTGTTAGGAAGAAGAAATGGAAGAAAGCTATCAGGCAGAAAAGCATTGTATACTATAACGCAGTCCTCCATTCCATTATCTCAGATATACTCTTATTTACAGTGGTACAGAAAGGGGGTTCATAGTCACTCAGAGAAGCCACAAGTTTACATTTCAAGGGTTTTGCATATTTGGTGTTTAGAATGAGACAATTAAGAGTTAAACAGTACAAATGTCCAGTTGCTAAATCATAAGAAAAGCATATTGTATATTTCAAATTTATCTCTTCCTAATTAATTTACTACCTTACACTCATATGAGGCTAAGCTTTGAATGTGTCATCTCTTCATAGGGGAGAGGTGTGGCCCTTTGTATTCCCAGTTCTGCCCTCAGCAATGACACATGATTAGCTTATATAAGCCACAGAGTGGGGAGTGACAGCACAAGAATCAGCCAACACTCTGAACCAGCACGGGATGCACTGCCTTGTTTATTGCCAGCATGCAGGAGGAGGATGCGGTTGTTGCTAACACAAGTTAGACTTGGAAGTGTGCTATGACCTCAGGCCCTGCCTGGTGAACAGCACCACAAGAAGGAAACAGTCCCCCTTGTTTGTAAGCGACGGTCTGAAAAACGTTACCCAGCTCATTGATGAACCAGTGAAAAGGCGACCCACAGCTTCATTGTGCCCCTTTCATCTCTCTCGTGATCATATGAACATACCAAGCAGCATTCCTACGGGAGGAGACTCATTTGTCACTTGTCTTGTTTGAAAACAAAATCCTATCTTTGGTCAGAACAAGAGAGCCATGAAAGCTCACACACTCGTTCTCAACTTGCTTGCTCTGGTTCTATAGCCTAGACCTTGTCCACAATTAAGAGGAGTCTTCCCATATCAATTAATGTAATCAAGACAATTCCCCACATGCACGCCCAGAGGCCCCTCTCCCAGGTGGTTGTACATTTTGTCAAGTTGACTGTTAACACTGACATCACTTTAGCCGTAGGTGTCTTCAGGCCTGTTTGGAAGGGCGGGACATATACTGGAAAGATAGTTTCCTTTATTCTTATCTCAGTTTTTCTCTGTTTGATTCTGATAAACTGTAAGCTCCAGGGAAGGAAAGCCCAGCACTTTGTCTAGCTCCATGTCCCTGTGCTCTGCCCTTCTCCCTGACATGGGGCACAGTGATTCCACTTTGAGTCAGTTAGCCACAGCCATCTCCAGAGAAGCAGCACACTGGACTCCCCAACACACACACACACACACACATACACACACACACACACACACACACATCATCAACAGCAGCAGCAGCAGCAGCAGCAGCAGCAGCAGCAGCAGCAGCAGCAGCAGCAGAAGCAGCAGCAGAAGCAGCAGCAGGTGGCTTTGGGTCTCTTTCCCACGGAACAGTAGCGTAGGCTACTGTGCATCAGTCACTATTTATGATGGTCCCAGTGGCTATGTTTAGAGCATCTTCACCATCATGTGTGGAGATGCCAGGTAGAGAACGACGATACCAGAGACAAAGGCAGCGTCCTTCCCTCCCTGCTCGTAGCCCAGTTGTTGAGTTCGACATTGCCTCTCCAGCAAGGAATTGCTGAAAGCACTGGAACCAGCACAGACCAGTACGTGAAGGCCTTGTTCCAGTTCCTCCTACAAGGGGCCCAGCTTTCGGAAAAGCAGGTGCCAGTTTGATCAAACACACAGTAATGACCCCAGCTTTCCTACTTGGAGTCCTGCAAGCTCCCCTTTCTCTCCCAAAGTCAATGGCACACAATTCTGTACAGAGCACTCCTCCTCCACATACTGAATTCTGCTCGGACTGACGTTACAGTCAGCTCTGAATCAGAAAGGATTGAGAACAAGTAGCGTGAACATATTAACAATTTTATTTGAGGAGCCTAGATGTGGCTAACATAGGGCCTATCCAGTTGGGTACTCTCCACCTTCAGTATTGTGTCCATCATTGAAGGACAGCGGGGGAATAGAAAGAGAATGTGAGGGACTGATCTAATCCTTATGTAAGGATCTTTACTGCAAGCCCCTTGTCCAAAATAACAGTTATGATGATAATAATGAATAATAATAGTAATTTCTAGTAGAATGGACCAAGAGAGTGCCACAAAAGGAATTCTAACAAAATCACACTCAGACATATTAAGTTAAGATTTTTTTTTACAATTGTAATTATCTTTTACTATAACCCGAGTATTTCCCAGAGAAGCTGTCTGGATGCAGTTGTCAAGGGCAACAATGATGTCAAATTTTGGACTGTGGTAACCACAGTGGAACTTTTGTAAGGAGGGTTATAATAACCAAAATTATCTATTGATGATTGGATAAGAGACCTTCCTCAACTTTAGAGTCCTTATAGCAATCTCTGCATTTCATAAATTCAAAAGAACTTCCCAGCTGGGCTACAGTAATTTCATTTACTCTAAAATATCAGTGTAATCACATAAAAGGGAAAATGGCCCCAGGAGAAGTTCTCTTGCTATTAGCAGTAACATATATAAAACTGTTCCCAGAAAGGGGTGGTTAATCATGTCATTGGAAAGGGCCCTAAGAAGTCGTTTGTGCCATGTTGGACAGATAAATGAGTGTCCTAACCTTAAAAAAATATATCCACGGAAGAAGATTCAAATTCTTCATTTGTGGGCTTGATTATTGCAGGTACTCCCTAGAGCAATGTAAACCATCACTGATGGTCTTGGTCCTTTCAACAAGTGTTTACTGAGCATCTCCTGTGCGTATGATCAGAGAAACAATGACATTGGTGACATAGTCATTGTCAGCAGAGATCACCAATGAGAAGTTGATGCAAACTTGGAGAAGGGAGGTTCTGTCCTGTGTGAAATGGCCTGGAAAGGCTTCCTGGAAGAAGCGGTCACTCTTGGGATCCATGGTGAAGAGAAGAATGTAGAGTGAATTTGTGCCAGAGAACATTGGTGCACATCTGGTTTCTCTCAACCTTTCCCCATTTTTGACTGTGGATATTACTTTCATTTCCTCCTAGCCATCCCCTTTGCTGCTGTGACTGAGACAGCTCTCCATTTCCACATCAACTAGGAAGACAGACATTGAATTTGGCTACATTTCTTCAGATACATCCTTGTCTAGGGTTAGAAGAGGGAGAAGTGTGCAAAGGATTATTCACCTTGCATGTAAAATGTAAGAAATGGCTGGAAAATGTAGGCATCAAAATAACTAACAGCTAAATGAAATTTTATCAAAAAATAAAAACTAATGAACAAAATGTGTGATGAACAAAAGGTCAGAATTGAAAATAAAAATCAGATCCAAGAGAGAGCTCTGCTAATTCCTATTAGAGCCTGAAGTAAGCAAGGAGTCATGCCCTTAGATACCAGATGGCCCTGGACTTCTGGACCCCAAAGATCCTCCTGCCTAAAATCACAGTCATGCATCACCAGGCCCAGCTAAAAGCACATGCTTTTTAAAAACAACTATCTCCCAGAATAAGCTAGCTGAAAAAACACTAAAATGTAAGCACATTAAAATGCATATCACTTGAATTTAAATTATGTTATTAGGATTTACCATCTTAAATTTAACAACTATGAATTCAATAACATTTTCAAAACTATTTCTTGCCTGACATTTTTACTCACATTTCTACCGGAAGTAAGCTTTCCCTGCACCACCTCCCCCTTCCTCCAGGCCTAATGACCACTCTGGCTTCCCGCTCCTCACTGTCATCCACACTCACAGCTTTTCCAAGAAACCAGTGGTGTTCCCTCCCAGCTCATGCATTCTGTCATTTGCCTTCCCCAGAGCAAGGGTACCATAAGAGCAAGGGCTACTCTTATGCACTGCTGAGTGCGCAGTGACTCTAAGTCTAACACCCTGCAGATACTTCATATATCTGTTGAAAGGCTAAGTTAAAGGACAAACAAGGGTCGGGAAGTATTCCTGTAGTCCAAGAAGAGGAAGAAGAGTGGTTTTGTTGGAATATTAGAAGACAGTGTAGATAAAGCTGAGTATTTATATGCAAACAGCAAAAATACATAGTAAATTATTACAAAAGAACTGAGGTTTTGTTTAATTATTTCATTGATTAATTGAATTGTCTATAATTGTTTGGTTGATTATCTTTTCAGCAAGTCTGGTAACCTGCTCCTCTAGTGAAGGAAAGACCTCCAGATAATAGGGCAAAATAAAAATCAATTATAAAATTTGTATTTGACATGATAGGCATCTGTGAAAATATGGTTGAAGAAGAAAGCTCAGATTATGGATGAAAAAGTTACATTTAAAAAAGTGTATGGTGTAGAGAGGTGGCTCAGTGGTTAAGAGCACTTGCTGCTCTTGCAGAGAACCTGGCTTCAGTTCCCAGCTCCCACATGGTGGCTCACAACCATCTATAGCTCTAATTCTGGGAAATCTGACACACTCCCTGGTCTCTGTGGATACCAGGCATGTACATGTACACGTAGACATGCAGGCAAACACTCACATGCACAAAATGAAACTAAATCAATCTTTAAAAAACAAGTGTTAAGCTGAACCTGACAACCCCAAGTTTGGGTGTCAGAAAGAAACATTTCTATTCTGCTGCAAGCTCTCTGAAGTTTTATAAAGCCAGAGTTTCACACATCCTTCAAACCTAAGGTTCTTGCCTAAATCCAAGCCATGAGTTTTTCAAGAGCACATAAAAGAAAAAAAGAGAAAACTCATAGACTCCAAAACTAGAAATGGAAATAGCAAAATTAAAACCCATGAGTGTTTAATTCAACCTCTAATAAACTGCTTGAAACAAATACTTCATTAATTCAATAGTATACAACAAAGATAACAGCTGAAACTAACAAGGTGCCGACTCCATGTGTCTACACTGTGACATGAGGTCAACAAATTAAGGGGAATGCAACTCAATTCTTCTATGTATGTTACATTTAATTAGTGATGTAAATGCATTTTAATACATAGAATAAGTGGTAAAGAGGCCTCTAAAAATAAGAGACCACAGATCCTATGAGCCATCAAGACTAGTTAGCTCCACAATACATTAGGGCTCCCATTATGCTGATTTTTATCTCTCCATCGTACGTCGAAAATTTGAATGGCAGGAAATGTAGGAAACATCTCCACTTGTGTCAGGTTTTAAGCGTCTAAGAATAAATCCTAATTGAGAGCTGAACATGGAACCCTGCATCTTTCAGGGACTGTATTCTTTCCAAGCTTATGTTGTGTTGATCGAGGAAAATTTAAAAAACATGTTTCAACTTTAAAACCAATGATATTGCCGGGAAATAGTCACATAGTAGACATTTCTCTGTACCTGGCTTCATGGGTACAAGATGAACTGTTTTTGGTACATGTATTTTTGTTTTCGCCCCACTGACAAGGAGTAAGTGTGGATGCAACAGGTATCACATACCAAGGGTGAACCTGGTCACTATCAGCATGATCCAGATGATCAGTCACTAAGAATAGTAGCTAGTTCTTCAATCTTGCAACATTGCACCCATAAATTGTTATTTCTATGCTATTTTTGAAAAGCCTCTTCTTAAGAACTCATTTATAACAATGAAAAGAACCAATTTAGAGATCGCAGATCTCGCTCACAGGTTACCCAGGAAGGCATTGTAGATGATAGGGGAGGAGCATGCTGCTGGAAGTCCTAGGGGGTGGTCTTAGTCCTCTGGCAGCACCTTCCCAGGCATGACTTAACTGGAGAATGCCAACGGGATCCACACTGTGACTCTGTTGTGCTGAGCCAATGTCTGCAATAGCCAAAGGCACATCTGGAGAGGGCTGCTCAGGTACCATTGCCAGATGAGTAAATTCTCTTTAAGCAACTTTACCTGGCTGACTGGGGAAAGAAAAGTTTGTCTCAGAAAAGTAGGAGAAAATAGACTTTGTTGTTATCCCTGCCTTGGAGCAGATTTAAGAGGGTTCAACTCTGGAAAGAATGCTACTTGGAATCTAAGCTGTTTAATTCTGATTTTCTTCACCAAGTCAAAAGAACTACCTTAGCCCTAGACATTAAATCACTGGAAATACTCATTCACTTGCTTTACTTTGTTCATCCCTACAATAAACTTACATTGTCCTAGAATTCCTATGAGAGACAGAGACAGAGAGAGAGAGAGAGAGAGAGAGAGAGACTCAGTGTGTGTGTGTGTGTGTGTGTGTGTGTGTGTGTCTCCATGTGTGTGTGACTCCACAATGTTTGCTCTGCCTGACATCTATTTCCTTTTTCCACACAAAGCAGCGAAGGCCCCACACGTTCCCCAGGGTCCCAGAATTCTTGAGTGTTAAAGCTTCCATTAGAAATTCCATTCTGTGGCTCTGATCAAAGACTTGTTTTCACCTGGATCTCCATGTGTCCTGGGATCTTTCCTTTATTTCTTAATTTTAATTCTGAAAAGACAGCTACGACTGTGGATGTCCACAATCATCCAAAGCTTCTGTGGTAGGAAACTGCTGACCAGCATAATATTCATTGTCTTTGCCCTATCTAAATTGGACCTGGGAGAATTTCTATATTGGCTGCTGAAGCATAAGAGGCTCCACGTTGGGGCATTTTCCTGCAAGAAGCCATAGCTCACACATATCTTAATGCCTGTAAAGAAAATTGCCCCCAAGTGGTGAGCTGTGACTCCTCATGGGAGGGAAAGAAGGGTTTCCACGGAAAGCAGACTCTTTTACTTTGGCTAAGAAGCAACTTCATTTTCTCCCTGCCAAATGTAGCAACTGTGCCCACCCATGTCCACACCCCCTGCCTCCCCTTGCTGGAAGCACTCCAGCGATCACAGAATCCCACTCACAAAACCTGCAGCTCTGCTCCTCTCCCTCTGCTGTCCAGAGACTCTCCAATCCTTGATCTTGCACCCTAGTGTACAATGATGCTTAAAATCTATTTAAAACAATCTCTCCTGGGCTTTTGCGTCCTCTCTAGCTGTGTCCTCTATTTTTTCCTCTTTTCTTCATTGTGAAATTTCTTTTAAAGAAGTGTTTCCTCTTTTCTTCACCTTTTAGTCTACCCTCAGCCTACACAAATCAGATCGCCATCACTCCACCTCCAGTGAAACCAGTCTTATCAAGGTCAACAATGGTGGGGGGTGACCATATGTTCTTGTTTGCCATGAGAGTCCCAGTTCACACACTGTCTTGGCAAATTATTAATAACTTCCCTCTCACTCTCAAAAAACTTGTGCATTGAACTACAAATTACATGGGCAATAAATCATCCAACCACTGACCTCCATGCCTCAAACCTCACTGGCTACTTCTCTGTTCTTTCTCAACCTGCTTCAAGTGTTTCTAAATGCCCTCTAAATGTTGGCATGTGGCCAGATTTCAACTCCCTTCCCCTGCTCCCTCTGTTCCCTTCTTCTGCCCTCTCCCATCCCTTTCTCCTGATGTCCTCTGGCTCTGGTATCCCCAAGTGAACACAGCATCTCCTCCCTCCCTATCCACATCCACAGCTCTCTCCATCCTCTAGCATACAACCATTAAAACTGTACCCTTTTTGTGCATGTTGATTTTCTATTCTGTACTATGCTGTGAATTCAAAAAATAGAACAAGGACCTTTCTTGATGCTCATCCTTATATCCATACTATCTACTTGAGTATCATAACATATCAGATTTTTGATAAATGTTTGCTGAAGTAATAGACGAGGCATCACTTAGTTGAGTTGAGAATTTTGAACATTCTTCATTCCATCCCATAGTTGCTTCCTCTGCATTTGTATAATATTCATTCCATTATCTGCATGCTTGAGATTGTCTCCTGGAGGGATTCTTCTAGAGCCTATAAACCCTCAAGAGACAACTATGGAAGGAGAAAATTAATCTAATTTTGTTTCCAAAGAGCTCACCTCAGGGTGCCTGACTTTCTTGTGGCCTTGTAGACGAGCAGAGATATTCAGGTAATCTACAAAGATGATGGTGGGTTTTCCAGATCTGCATCACCTTGGACTCTTTCTTGCTAGCTTCTTAATCTGTACATAAATCTGAATTTGGATTCACACTTGAGTCTACACCCACATTGGAGTGAGGACTAGAGGAGGAGATAGATACATATACCCCTCAATTCCCAAGAGAAATGGAAACATATCACAGACACCAGGAAAATAATACAACAGTGAAGAGTATGTATTAAATCAGAGGTATGTGTTGAATGTGGAAAAATGGAAGTAACCATCAGTTACAGAACGAGCTGTCATAACTAACTACATGGAAGTAAGTAACCAATGCCTCCTGTCATCTTTAGTTTTTGACACATGAAACTGTCATTCTCAATCCTCAAGATGCTCTGTTCTCTTAGGAACATTTAGTTCTCTAGTTCCCTTGATCTGACCACCTCTCTTCCTGCTTCCCAGGAACATGTTCTCATTCTGAAAGCTCCAGCTCGGCAATGGCCCTTCAGCTGGGAAAAAATGATGCTCTTTGTTGACTGTGCCGAGTCATCTGGGCACATGCAGCATTTTGAAGTGTTGCAAAGATGGTAAATATTGCAAGCCAAGAACAATCTGGATTACAATATAAGTAAGACAGTCCTGACAAATTGTTTTAGCATAAAGACATCAATTGAACTGAAGAAGTCCTAACCATCAGGCCTCACTGTGGCTGAGAGGAAATATTCAAAACCCATCAGCTCGTGTCCTGATTCTGCAATCCTGAAGGAACATCTTGATTATTCACTTGGCTTCCAACTGATCCTGTTGCTATAAAACTATTCCCCAAAGTAAGTCCATAGCTGTTCATGTGAATTTTTTTTTACATCACTTCTTGGCCCATGGGCTAAGATCAAGAGGTCTTTGCTTTCTAAGCATTAATTCCTTTATTTTAGTAATTTTGAGCCTATGGAAGTAACCACTAATACAATATAATAAAAATTTTATATAACAACATTTATAACAAGATCATTTGTGTGGAAACTGAGCTTGAGTCTAGTACCTTAGACCACTCAGCCATCTTGACACATTCATTGTTTATAACCAATAAAATTTTGGTATACCAAGGATTATATGTATAAAAATGCACTAATAAAATATTCAAGAAATTCTTATATATATTGACATTAAAAATCATTTGATGTGAAGCTGGAGAGACAGCCCAGTAGTTAAGAGTACAGTGTGTACTTGCAGAGGACCAGAGTCTGGTACTAATCACAATTGCCCAAGAGCACCTGCACTCATGAGCACATCCACCTCCACTATATATAGTGTTAAATGAAATAATAATACATATAGCAGTGTTAAATGAAACAGGTGTAGAACTTTAGTTTCTAAGATCCAAAATTTATGAACATTATGTGTGCATGTGTTGTAAAATATTATAAAGACAGTAGAATATTGACAATGGCCTTATCAAATGATAACTTAAAAGATTTTTCCCTATTTTGTGTTTTTGTTCTATTTTATAAATTTTGTAATCTCTAAATTTTGCATGAGTGTTTGATCCTTTTTAAACCAAATTCTCTGCATAAATTTACATTTCTTTATGTAGTATTTAGTCAAACATAACTTTTTTCTGAGATGTATTTTTCTTACACATTTTCCACATCTGAAGACGGAGTGTGCTGTGAAGAGTTTACTAAACTCCAAATTCATGATATAAATCATGAATCACAGGATCCCTAAGATGCATCCCTTAGAGGTATGATTTCAATCAAAGCAAAAACGCCATACTATAGGCAATTGTAAGCATATTCATCTTTAAGTATGACCACAGTGATAAAATGACATGATTAAAATGCCAATGCCAATGCCCAGGTATCTAGAACTCATCCTGGGCCTAAGGAGTTAACTTCCAGGAAAAGAAAAATGAGTAAGTAACACAAATCATGACATATCTATTCTCCTGCCCCTCCCCCACCTCTGAAAATATCCAGAATTTGCTTTAAAAGCTATGCAGAAATGGCAACACCCCATACAGACAGAAGCTCAAGGGAGGGAATGAAAGATGAAGCAGCAGATGAGATAATAGACAAGATAATTACAGTGCTTTAAAAGCCTGGGGTTTATTTTTAAGATGTAAGAGCTCTATTTAGAAAAGCCCATAGCTAACTTTATGTGAATCTTGAATGAATTGTTCTGAAACATGTGAAGAGTAATGAAATGAAGGAGAGAAGAGGGCTCACTTGCTTTTCTCTTCAGCATCTGTTCTGGCTGGCCTCTGGTTGAGATGGCCAGGTGATGCTATGGCCTTGACATGCAGAGCTGTTGCTACTGACCAACATGGGTAGCCTGGGACTTGGAGTTTTATGACAAGCTCTTTCCCTCTCTTAGAGTCTTTGGCACAACCCACACAGTCAGACTGCTGTCATTTCAGAAGAATTCCAATGTCTCTTTCTGTTCCTCCCTCAGTGTGACCCAAGACAGGGGAAGAACATCTCATCTCAACTGGGAGGTGGACACCACATGGTCCTTTGCTGGAAACTTAACTTTGGAGCTGACCTGGTCTCAGATAGTGCCATTCTTCCATCTGTAATCTTCTCCCTGCCTCAGTTTCTCCATTGCTATCCTGGGGCTCAGCCACAGCCCCACAGTTCTATCTGTGCTGTATCAGAGGCAAGGTCTATGAACTGTTTAAAGGCAGGCCTTTTTGTCTCTGTTGAATTCCATTCTGTGTTTTCAGTGGTTCCAGATTTGGATAGAGTAGGGGTAGACTCCCATTAACTTCAGAAAATCCTGCAAAGCCTGGATTTCCAGAGCAGTCTTCAATTTACACTGACCTCTCCATGCTGTTCAGCTAGAATTCTCATTTAGCAACAATATAAGATAACATATTTCCATACTTCCTCAAGTGGAAGATGGAGGTTGAGACTTAGGCCACAGAACATATTTAGTCAGAACATGATCTAATCAACAGAATTTATAGGTAAGATCTACTCAAAAGAGAGCAAAATCCAACATTATTAGAACAGATTACCAATGGCTCTGGGATTAAATGGAGCATTCTGGCTTCTTGGACAAGAGAATGAATTAGATTTTTATTTTGAAAGTCATTTAGAAAGGTCTTGGACTTGGCTCAAACTGTGATCTGAACCACAGAGGGGCAACATGACGTTGAAAACTGGCATACTCTTTCCCAGCAGAGGAGCAATTTAGAGTCAGTCTTCCACTGTAGGGAGGTTTTGCTCTCAACGCAGCAACACGACTCTCCTTTCCTGGAGTGTGATGTTAGCTCTGGACCCCGAAGGCAGAGTCAGTAGACAGAACTGAACCAGCAAGGGGGTTAGGGAGATTGCCTTTTGTGAGGGAATGAGGACAGGGGACTGGAGAAAGGTGAGAGCCCTCTGACAGGGTGTGTATCCGTCCACTGGAGAGGAAAGGAGAGGCAGAAGTAAGATAAAAAAGAAAGGCTTGGGGCTGGGAAAAGCTTCAGCAGTTAACAGCACTTGCTGGGCAAGCATGAGGACCCGAGTTCAAATCCCCAGAACCTACATAAAAGGCAGAATGTGGGGTGGTAGGCAGTGGAGACAGGAGGCTTACAGGAGAGGCTTGCTGGCTGTTGGTCTAGTTTTAGGTTCACTGAGATATCTAATCTCAAAGGAATACAGCAAGAGAGAGATAGGACAGAGTGCCTGACATCTTCCTCGGAGCTCTGTGAATGCACCAGCGTACACACCACACACACACACACACACACACCACACCCATCCACCACACCATCCACCACACCATCCATACACACCATACCATATCACACCACACACACATACACACACTATACACAGACCACATACACCATACACACACACACACACACACACACACACACTCCACATACCACCATACACCACACCATACCACATCATACCACACACACATACACACACCATACCCAGACTACACACCATACACCACACCACACATACACACCATATCACCCCCCCCCACACCACACACACATACACCACCACCCCACATATACACCACACCACACATACACACACACACACACCCCACAGATTTTTAAGAAGTGACCTGGACAGTCAGACTATGAGTCCTGCATCACTGGGAAACAAACCTAACTTAGCATCCCTGCCCTGATTGAACCCTGAGAAGTGTTATCTGGGGCACAGACCAGAGATGTAGTGACAAATTTCAGGATGATCTAACTGGGGCCTTTGATCAGGCAGGTCTCCAGACCTGGGTGTTTTCAACTCTGCCAGTGGGATATTTTCACTCACATGTAGAGAGAGAATGGATTAAGAAATTCACTGTTTTGCATACAACTGAGAGTTTGTATGAAAAAAAAAAGAATTTGCTAATGAGCAAGCTCAGGGATTGTTCAAGTTTGCTGAGAGTCCTTCATTTGTGCCTCTCAAGATGAGGGGGTACAGGGAGTATCCCATAATATTCTTCCATTAAGAAAAGAGTCAACTGAGCACTAGCTACCATTAGTAGATAGATATCTGAAATCTTGAGATGGAGTGCGTGTGTGTGTGTGTGTGTGTGTGTGTGTGTGTGTGTGTGTGTATGAGAGAGAG
>CABHPH010136570.1:0-47958 GCA_902168325.1 Peromyscus nudipes | reverse complement strand
AATATATATATATATATATATATATATATATATCTTCTTTTGGATAGGTGAGACACAAGAAATAGCCTTGTTTCTTTAAAGATGATTTTAACCTATGCTTATTTACATACATAGCTTGTGCTGGGGTCAAACTGCACCTCCACCCTTTACTCCCAGACACCCATTTCTGAGCTCCAGTGGCCTCTGTAGACCTTTTTCAGGGCTTATTTGACGTTGGAAATTTCTGGATATTTATGACCCTATCGACCTCTGCCAGGCAGTGAGCACACTGCAGAGGATAAGAGCCTTTGCCATTCCACAGACACCAAGTCACACCCTTGACACCCGCTGGCTCCTTTCACTTTCACAGGAGTCCAGAGTCACATGACCTGGTGTTCCCATTTACAACAGCAGTCGGCAGGGCTTGTTTAGACAAAGCATCAAACAACCCCAAATGTTCCCCCTTCCTCTTGGGCCAGGTCAAGGCTCATGATCACTTCGTACAGCCTTTTAAAAACTGCCTGATACCAAGCCATGGAGCAAACAAAGGTGACAGATCTTAGGGCTTGTCAACTTTTGTTTGAGGAGGCAGAGTCTCAGAGTCAGTAGGAAGAGAAGGCCTGGCTTGTCTCCTTTGGGCATTCCCTCCGCCCAGCCCCAGGAGCCCTGGGAAAGTGTGGCCTCTTCGCTAACAGGCCTGAGGCCAGATTCCTTTCACTCAGACAACTACAGCCAAGTAACAAGGGGTCCAGCAAGCTCAGCACAATCATTTAGAGTCAAGCCCAAGAATGACAGAAGCCTCCTCATGGGACTGAGGGTGAGGGGAAAGAGATGCTTTGTAGGGATGCTTAACAAAAAAGAGGAAGGGCTAGAGAGATGCCATTTGTGTCTGTAATGAAAAATCTAAGAGATGTGTACATCCCTCCACTTGAAATCTAAGAGATGTGTACATCCCTCCACTTGAAATCTAAGAGATGTGTACATCCCTCCACTTGAAATCTAAGAGATGTGTACATCCCTCCACTTGAAATCTAAGAGATGTATATATCCCTCCACTTGAAATCTAAGAGATGTGTATATCCCTCCACTTGAAATCTAAGCGATGTGCATATCCCTCCACTTGAAATCTAAGAGATGTGTATATCCCTGCACTTGTAATCTAAGAGATGTGTATATCCCTCCACTTGAAATCTAAGAGATGTGTACATCCCTCCACTTGGCCCAATTTTATTCAACAATATATACTCACTCAAGGAAAATTGGTGTCAAGTCCCGAGGAAACCCAAGACAAAGGGTTAACTGGGGTGCCTGTTAACACATCAAGCCAGGCTCTCTCAGCAAGTATCCATCACAAAGCCCTGGCTCCTCTCAGCACTTCTTCCCACTCTTGCTCCCCTGAGCCTCTCCAGCCCCTGAGCATTGTCTCCCTTCCCCCAGCTTCTCTTTTTCCCATATAACCCAGCCATTTTGGCCAGGAGTTCTTCTTCCTCTTCTGGTCCCCTCTCTTGTCTCCCTCTCCCATCTCCCTCTCTCTCCTCTCATGGCTGGTCTATTCTGCTGGCCACATTCAGTCTGGGCTCCTCCAGATGCCTATGGCTGTTTTCTCCCTCATATTCACAATGAAAACCTTCTCAACCTTATCTAGGAGTGGTCATGTCCTCATTTTTATGCAATTAGATAATACAAATTTGTCAACAAAGTCAACACCAAGGACAACATGATAAGTTACCATCAAGGTTATTAAGAAAAGATCTTAGTGCTAGGTGGCTTGGTGGTGGTGGTGGTGCACGCACCCCTTTAATCCCAGCACTCTGGAGGCAGAGGCAGGTGGATATCTGTGAGTTCAAGGCCAGCCTGGTCTACAGAGTGAGTTCCAGGACAGCCATGACTGTTTCACAGAGAAACCCTGTCTCAAAAAGAAAAAAAAAAAGGAAGGAAGGAAGGAAGGAAGGAAGGAAGGAAGGAAGGAAGGAAGGAAGGAAGGAAGGAAGAAAAAAGAAAAGATTTTAGTATAAACTTAAACATGGACAAGAGTTTACTCAAGAAGAATGGACATGGGCTTCTTAAGAGCAAGTGGCATTTAGATGACAATAGCTACATATATAAGATCTATTTTAGAGCGGAGCTTGCAAACTCTTTTCTGTGCATAAATACATTCCTCTGTGTGGGCAGCTATAGTCACAAAGGTGAAGTCACGTGATAACCAGAATCCGTCACCATGAGAGGAGAAAGTCCGCAAGCCTCCAGGGCCCACAGCGTACTCTGCCATCACACCACTTTCCCCTCTGTCCTTATGTGAGCGACAGCTCAGTGTACCCTAGGCAACAACAGAGCTCCCTGCAGGCAAATCTACCTGAACCACATGGAACAGCCTTGCAGCAGGCTTCCCAGACAGGAAGTCACTCTCGGCCAGGAGCAAGGAAGGAAACACATCTGCTACTGCTTCCTACATGACAGACAGGCCCCCATAGTGCTCCGATGGTGTCTGCTGACTCAGTCTTATATCTTTATGCCCTTGATATTATACTGTCCACATTTCACAGGTGGTAATGCTGATAGCAGGGTAAAGCAGCCCCCAGTGTTTCCTCCAAGAACTACCTGTGTGAACTTGGGCAGACCTCAGAGGCTTTCCTCCAAGAACTCCCTGTGTGAACTTGGGCAGCTCATTTAATCTCTTTGAGCTTTAGTTTGTCATTTGTCTTGTAAAGGAAACTATATATAGAGTGTGTGTGTGTGTGTGTGTGTGTGTGTGTGTGTGTGTGTGTGTGTGTGGAGAGAGAGAGAGAATGTGGGTGGGAAGATGTGTGGGTGTGGGGAGGATGTGAGTGTGTGCATATTTATATACATATATTATATAGTTCTCAGTACAGAAATGTACTTTCTAAATGTATTAAGTATAGTTTTCTTTTCGGTGTCAATAATAAAAAACAGCAAAAAAAAAAAATTTAAGTCTGTTCCTCTTTCTCTCAGCCTCCAGACCCAGAAGTACTATTTAATCATGTAATCAAGCCTCTAATAACCTCTTCTACAGGCCACATGTACGTATCCATCTCTTGAAGGCTCATTATCAGGTCCATGGTTCCTGAGCTCCAGCCACAATTCCAGTGGCCATGGGTGAACCCTCTCCTGTTTAATTTTCAAGAGCTATCACGTGCTGAGGAAACAGAAAAGAATTGTGCAATTCTAGAAAATCAGAGGCTGAGAGCAACTGAGAGTTGAATCTAGGTCAATTGGCTCACTTTATAAATGGGGAAACTGAGGCAGGCCATTCCTTTAGTATTGGGAATGTGTGGAATTTGTTTATGGAATGAACATGTTCCTTTTCACAGGCCCCCAGAGATTCTGGACAAAACTGAGGCAGGCCATTCCTTTAGCTTTGGGAATTTGTGGAATTTGTTTTGGAATGAGCATGTTCCTTTTCACAGACTCCCAGAGATTCTGGACTCATAAATAAAGGAAATAAATGCTAAAATAAAGAGCAGTGGAGAGCCCCCAGGTTCAAAAGTATTCCTTATCTCTCGGCTCCACACTTCAGGGAACCCAGAACTCTCTTGGTGGGGGTTTCTATTCCTTCTGCTCACTATACTGTCCTGAGATAGTGTGAGACAGTGGAGACATGAGGCTGGACAGAAACTGATCCTAGTCTTGTACAAATGAGGGGCCTCTTCACCATTATCTGCAACGGAAGTGAAAGCCCTTGGGTATTAAAAGCTTCAATCCTGTTGAAACTACACATGGACAACACTGTAGAGTCCAATGTTGTCCTACTTAGAAATGGCTTTTCCTATAATGCCCCCCAAACTGAACTCTTGTAATAATGACCAGAACAGTCCAGTGTTGAGATGAAGTCCTGGACAAAGATGTCCAATCAGCATTTGCCTCTTTTTCTACCTTTCTGGAGATACCAAACACCAAAAGCCTTTGAGACAGCCCAGGCAAGCTAAATTGCAGAGTTTTTAACAGCAAAATAGTGCCATGTATGGACCCAGGACCCTACACATGCACTAATTTAACCCAGGTGGAAATCAGTATCCCTTTCACTTGCAGATAAAGGGGCAGAGCTCAGAATGGGGTGATTTAACTGCCCAAGGTCATCAGAGGAGGACAGCTGAAGTTCAAATGCAGATCTGATGCACTTCCAACCCCATGCTAGACCACCTTTGGATCAAACACGATTAAAGCCCACCTCCATACTGGCATCAGTCATCTTACCTACCCTCACACTGAGTGATGCCAGGGATGGGAGCCACTACTAGCATGGCTGCCCGCCTCCAGAGCCAGGGCCGCCTCTCCTGGGCATCTACATCAGCCAGTCTGCTTGCCTGCCAGAGGCATAAATATCACTGCAGCCACTTCACTCACTCACACTGACTCCAACCTGCCAGACGTGTGGGTGTTGTCAAGCGAGCTACAGATTCCAAAACTTCTGTTTCCTCTGCTCAGAATCCAACACTGTCAGTCCCAGGCACTTTGCTTTTGTTTTTATTTTGAAAGTGACAGAATTGTTTTTCTGTAGTGAATGGCTGCTGCCTGCACAGGTCCTGGGAAGAGAGAAGCCAAGGGAGAGTCCCCAGTTGGTCTGTCTGGGGTCTTGGTTGAGCATGAGCATAGTCAGTGAGCACTGTGGGCCACAAGCACCAGGGCTTGAATGTACTGGGTTCATCTGTGCTTGACTCCAGGGTTTCAAAGATTTCCTGACATAGGGCCACTCCACTGCTGAGATTGGACACACAAAGTCCTCCTTCAATATCTTTTAAAATATATTTTTATTACATTTATTTGTGTGTGTGTGTGTGTGTGTGTGTGTGTGTATGTGTGTGTGTGTGTGTGTGTGTGTGTGTGTAAAGAGAAGAGGCATGCACCATGATGTGTATGTACAGGCCAGAGGAAAACTCATGAAAGCAGGTTCTCACCTTTCAGTCTGTGGGTTCTAGGGATAGAACTCAGGTCATCAGACTTGGTGGCAAGCTCCTCTACCCACTGGGCCATCTTACCCACCCCTTCTTCACTCTTCCAGAAGTTGGAAGGTAGATCAGACTGTAGCTTCTGAACAGACAGACCTGCTTGTAATTCCAGCTCATTGTTTTCATAGGGATTACATTTTATTTTGTAAATATAAATATAAACATATTACAAGACCATGTTTTAAATTTTTTAAGTGGTAGCTTTAATTTATGTATTTTTTTCATGTATGTCTTCTTGCAACCTTTCAACACGTGCTGTGTTCACTCACACCATTAGCCTCAGGACATAGGTGTGCCAATTTTTATCAAAACTTGATCAGCAATGGAGCTCATATTTTTTTCATTTTGCTATTTAAAATCTATAAAGTAATATGCTCATTGTTTCTCTTTAAATCTATTTGACTGAAGTATGATGATTCTCTCACATAAGAATTATTTCCTTATTCTTGGGTCTCAATACTTCATTGCCTTTCCCTCCAAAAGACTTCAAAAGATTACTTGAGTCTGAGTAACCACGATTCAGTCTATCTTAACAATATAACTTGTCCCTGTGCCCATCCGCTGTGTTTGGCTGGGTTTTCTGGACTGGATTCCTCACCCATGCTTAGTGCTCTGCATCTCTGGCAGCTAGTTTCTGCCTTAAACATTCTCCTTGTGACTTCTGCATAAGATTTATGTCTCCATTATTCTTATCTATCACTGTTAGTTAGATCAAATAAGATAATGACAATTTACCATGAAGAATAAAAACTAGACTACCAATACACCACCTGTGGGTCGAGATAATTTAGTCCTAAAAACACGTTGGTAGTATTTTCAGAGGACTAGGACTAAATGATTAAGGTATCAGTTCTGTCACCACCACTCAGTAGAGATCACTTGTTTCTTTTTTAAATGTTAAGGGCTCACAGGGACTGAAATAGCAACCATGGAGCCTGCATTGGTCTGCACCAGGCTCTCTGCATACCTGCTGTGGTTCTTTAGCTTGGGGTTTTTATGAGACTCCTAACAATGGAGTGGGGTGTCTCTGACTCTTTTGTTTAGGACCAATTTCCTCCTACTGGGTTGCCTCATGCAGCCTTGATATGAGGGTATATGCCTAGGCTTATTCCGTCTTGTTATGCCGTATTTGCTTGATATCCCTGGGAGGCAGTTGACAAGGAAACATGTGATCTCTACCCTGTCTTCAAGGTCTTGAGAATAGCTAGGGTTGCACATGTAGCATCTGAAGATCTAGGTCTCTGTCACCATGCTAGTGATTTTTATTTTACATAAAATTAATCAGCACCTCAGCATTGCCCTGCGACCCCAGGAAAAGATCATCAGTAGCGCATTTATAATCCACTCTGAGATGTGCACAGCATCATTGTCAGTAGTTACATTCACAGTGCTCTGGATTTTCTCAGTATCTTTCCCCCTTGAT
Source organism: Peromyscus nudipes (assembly GCA_902168325.1). Classification (NCBI taxonomy): domain Eukaryota; kingdom Metazoa; phylum Chordata; class Mammalia; order Rodentia; family Cricetidae; genus Peromyscus; species Peromyscus nudipes. The sequence goes on along the minus strand of CABHPH010136570.1, from coordinate 41,592 downwards.
AAAACTCTATCTTGTAGCCAGGGACCAATAGAGAAGAGATGCCCACAAAGCTCATGAGATTCACTGAGGGTAAACACTACTCCCATTAGAAAACCAGTGTCTTCAGCAGGACCAAAGGGTCAAGACTGGATTCAGCCATTGAAAGAAAGAAGCTAATTATTAAAATAAAAAGAGAGAAGTGAAGATAGATTATGCACACTGCTGTGGGATGGTCTGTATGTCAAATTCCTCTGATTGGTCAATAAATAAAACACTGATTGGTCAGTGGCCAGGCAGGAAGTATAAGCGGGACAAGGAGGAGAAGAATTCTGGGAAGTGGAAGGCTGAGTCAGAGACACTGCCAGCCGCCGCCATGACAAGCAGCATGTGAAGATGCCAGTAAGCCACGAGCCACGTGGCAAGGTATAGATTTATGGAAATGGATTAATTTAAGCTATAAGAACAGTTAGCAAGAAGCCTGCCATGGCCATACAGTTTGTAAGCAATATAAGTCTCTGTGTTTACTTAGTTGGGTCTGAGCGGCTGTGGGACTGACGGGTGACAGAGATTTGTCCTGATTGTGGGCCAGGCAGGAAAACTCTAGCTACAGCACACCCTTTAGGACACACGCTTTCACAAGAAATATACATGGTGTTACTTGCAGAGCCTGCCAATCAAAGGGAGAGTCCTGTTGGAGTCAGACGGTTAGATAAACATGAACTCAGCTCTGCCTGTGTACACTTCAGTTTTAAGCCTCAGTCTCCACAATTATGCAATGGGAAAATACTGGACTGGAGAGATGGCTCAGCCGTTAAAGGCTAGGCTTACAACCACAAAAGGAAAATACATTAGCTTCCTGTGAGGCTTAAAAGACCAGTTCTAGGCCCAGAATTGAAGCACATGGCTTTGATCTCAGCACTCAGGAGACAGAGGCAGATGGACTGCTGTGAATTTGAGGCCAGTCTGGCTTACACAGTAAGTTGCAAGTGAACCAGAGTTACACAGGGAGACCCTGTCTCAAAAAAATAAAAGAGGATGGGGGAATAAAAGGCCAGTTCTTAGCACAGTTAGCTCCTTTTGTTGAATTTCATTTCAACAGATATCTAGTCAGTACATACAATGTGCCAGATGCTCAGTCAGGCATGGGGTTCAAAGACGAATGAAAACCAAATGCACCCTGACTTTATGAGCCTTGCAGAATGCTGAAGTAAGGGACGTGAAGCACACAAATGAAAATTCCACCACTAACCATAAGCTGTGTAAAGCAAATATCAAAACAACAGCATAGGACACTGTGAGAGAAAGTGAGTGCTCAGGGGAGCCTCGCTGGACCATTCAGCCCAGGCCTGTGGAGTGAGCAAACAATAAGGAACTGGCATCACCAGAGTTCCTGGATAAGGGGATGGCAAGAGCCTACACTCTGTGACAGGCGGCGTCTGGACATCCAGAGTCAGCTGTGTGGCTGAGAGCTTTGGTCCCCTCTGAGGTTACGGCCAGTACTCAGAAAACAGGATTTTTCCTTAGTCCTCATGTAGCTCTGAACGGTGTGAGCTGTAACTTGTGAATAATTTATGTCTATTTCCATTAAAATCAACAGCGACTGCCCTGTGCAGTCCCAGGACAAGACAGAAGCCTGGCTGGGCTCTTAGGGAGTCAGCTGAGCATGTACTGGGCCCCTCCCCTCGGCTTTGATCTTCCAACACCATCACCCCCACCCCCAACCAAACGCCACTGCCCACCCTTCCGTGCTGGCAGCCATTCCCACTCCCCAGGCCTCTATCTGGCTGTCCTCCTTGGGAGGATGGCCTTTCTCCTGCTCCACCATCTGACCCTTACATAACAAACGCCAGGAGCATTGCTTCCACATTCTCTGACCTACGCTCACTCTTTAACTGGAAAATTCAGCCTTCAGGTTTCCACTCAAGTGGCATTTCCATGGAGGTAGCTTTCCCTGACACTGGGGAGCAGACGGAGCCCTGAAGGGATGTATATTGTTGGTATGAACACACCTATGTTGTGGTGATTTGAATAAGAATGGCATAGGCTCATAAATTTGAATGCCTAGTCACCAGAGAATAGAATCTTTTGAAAAGGCTTAAGAGGTGTGGCTTAGGTAGAGGAAGTGTATCACTGGGGGTGGGATTTGAGGCTTCAAAAGCCCGTGCCAGACCTGGTGCCTCTCTTTTTCCCTTCTTTTGAATCAGGATGAAGCTCTCAGCTACTACTCCAGCACCAAGCCTTCTTGCTACCATACTCTCTGCCATGATGATAACAGACTAAGCCTCTGAAACTGTAAATAAACCCCCAATTAAATGCTTTCTCTTATGAGTTGTCTTGGTCATGGTGCTAAAGCAATTACTTACATTGTTCTATTATTAAATAAAACTCAGGAGTCAGGTATCAGGTTAAAATCCGATTGATCAGAGAAGCACAGTGAAGCAAACAGTGACCTCCCTCTCTCCTTCCCTGATCCAAAAGGCCCACAAATCTTTCTAACCCCTCCCTACTACTTCCTATGTCTCTTTATATGCCCTGGGTTCTCCAGAACCTCTATGGCATGCTTGGGTTTAGAGAAGGAGAGAGTCATACCCCAACTTCAAAGCCAGCTTTGATTTTTAATTAAATTGGGACTACAAAAACACCATTTGCCTATTATGTTTGTAGAAAACTGAAGAAAGAAATATTTGGAAAGATTTGTGAAATTCTACCTTGTTGGATATGTGCTATAACATTAGGCCAATTTACTCCTTTTCTTGGGACATTTTCTCTTGATGATTCGTCCTTCTTCAGATGTCTCATCTGTCCAGTGGTCTCCAGATCCCTTAGTTGGATGCTTTTATTCTCCTGGAAAAACAAAAACAAAATCCTGCCCCAACCCTAATTTTGGGGATTTCTTTTTATGGCAGGTTAGATCTTTATTAAGACAAAATGTTTTTTGGGAATAGAAAAACTGCTATTTTTCAACAATAAAAATTAATTATTTTGACTGGATCAAATGAAAGGCATTTGTTAGTCATATAAGTTAGTTTGAGTTGAATGTCCAAGCTGTTTGAGGAACTATCACCTCTCCTAATCAAGACATCTATCTTGCTCAAATCTAATCTTTATCAATCTCGATGGTACTCATAGCTTTTCTTTTCCTTTGGAAAGAAAAGCAAAACCTCTTCCCCAACATAACACATATCCTGGTTTCTATTCTGAGGTCAGCATATCATTAAAATATACAGGCTAATTTAATTCAGCAGTTTTTTTTCTATTATCTAATGTCTTTCCACAGCTGTTGTTCCTTTTTTATTAGCATTTAAAAATTTTTAAAGTTAATAAAACACTGTGTAATATATCTCTGGGGGTATTTATCATTTCTTTCTGTTTAGTAAGCATCTTTTAAAGTGTGATTGGATCTTTTTTTTTTTTTTTTTTTTTGGTTTTTCAAGACAGGGTTTCTCTGTGTAGCTTTGCGCCTTTCCTGGAACTCACTTGGTAGCCCAGGGTGGCCTCGAACTCACAGAGATCTGCCTGCCTCTGCCTCCGGAGTGCTTGGATTAAAGGCATGCGCCACCACCACCCAGCTTGGATCTTTCTATATCTGTTTGTCCTGTAATATTGTGTGGTATACCTGTAATATGATTTATGTTATAATATACAAAAAAAGTGCTTCATTTTACTAGAGACATATGCTGGAGCATTGTCAGTCTTCATTTGTATATGTATCCCCACAATGACCATGACTTCTAATAAATGTAACTACAGAATCAGCCCATTGCTGATCAGCCAATCAGGATTTGCCCATTGAAATCCTGAATATCTATCTATGGTGTGGTGCACATAATTTGATTTTTCAAACTCTGCAAAATGAAACACATCCATTTACCAAATTTCATTTATTTGAATATCCTTTGGGTACTTCCTATAGGTAATGGAGTTTATAGGTCATACAAGAAACAAGTAGGACATTTCCTTGGCTTATTGGCAAGTGATGGAAAAATCTTTCTTCAAACCTTTGCTGTTAACATGGTGTTTCTTATCAAATTTTGAAGCTTCTAGCACATTTTCTAGCAATAGCTGATCAAGTTCATCATTACCTTGTGCTAGAAGGCCTGGTAGATGTATATGGGATCCAATATGTGTTATATACAAGGGATGATTTCCATTTATGATTATTTTTTATAATTACTCGAGGCATTTGGCCTGGAGAAGCATTTGGCCTGGTTAAGCATTTGGCCTGGTTAAGCATTCATTTCGAGCACAGTTCAGCTGAGAGCCATTCGGATATGAGGACACAGAGGTTTACAGTCTGAGGAAACAAGACCAGCTGAGGATCCGGCGAGGTGAGATAGCTGTGGCTTGTTCTGTCTCTCTGATCTTCCAGTGTTTGCCCCAATAACTGGCCTCAGGTTTGACTTTATTAATAAGACTCTCTAAGATTCTTGCTACATCTGGCACCCAACGTTCGTGGTAAGAATTCATGAAAAAGCTGCTTGCCTGTGACCTTGTGGGCCCCAGCTCAGAACCGAGCTACACTCGGCCGGTTGTGGTGGCGCATGCTGGTAGGTTTCAATGAAGGAGGGAGAGGCAGGAGGATCCCGAGTTTGAGGCCGGCCTAGGAGGCTTGGGAGAAGCTTTGGCCCAGGCCAAACCAAAAACGGTGGTGGGATCATGGAGGCAGTGGCTGCTGCTCCGAGTTGCTGGCTCCTTCTCATCGTGTTGGTGACTGCAGTGATGCTGCTACCTAGGACGAAGAGTTTACTACTGCTTGTTCAGAGAAGAATTGCCAGGACCATCATGTTACAAGAAAGCATCAGCAAAGGTCAGTTTGGAAAAGTTTGGCAAGACAAATGGTGGGGAGAAATTGCTGTGAAGATTTTCTCTTCTAGGGAAGAATGTTCATGGTTCCAACAGACAGACATTTATCAGACTGTGATTACTCCAAACCACAGAGGAGGCACAAAAAAAAAAGTCTTCAGGGAACCATGACCAAGCCTAACAGCGACTTTGAAATCGTCCAAAGGATGACAGGATCCCACAATGATGATTCCCCATGGACTATGGTAAAGCCATTAAGCTGATTAACGCCAAGGAAAGACTTTGGACTACAAACTGGTCAGGACAATTTCGAGATGACTAGCCTAGATGATTCAGCCTGACAGACTACTCGAGCAAGAACTTATGACAAGCCCTGAACTTTCCTTTTATGCAGAGACTGGACAAATGATACAGGACTTGACGATTAACCCAAAAATTTTCTTTTCAAGATTCCCTAAAGATATCTTCACCCCTAGAAAGCAAAAAGAAAAAGAGAATAAGATATGAGATAGATCATTGAATCTACTCTGAGAAAAAGATAAAGAAATAATAAGATAAATAGGTAGATCACTGAATCTACACTGAAGAAAAAGGGGAAGATATAAAAATGACAAAAGGTAGACTACTGAATGTATTATGAAAAGAAAAAAGAGAAAATATGGATATGAAACGATAAAAAGGGAGATTATGGAATCTACTTTTAAAATGAACTACTTGTTTTAAATAAGATAAGTAATGAAAATTTTTTGTCTGAATTTGTCAAATGTTACTGGACTGGACATTGTTAATATATATATAATGGAGTTTTTTGTCTGGATCTGTCAAATGTTAATGGACTAGACATTGTTAATGTAATCTTGACTATATGTATTGTATATACTTATTGGATAGTTTTTCTTGTATTAGTTATAAGCTTTTTTTAATTTTAGACAAAAAGAGAGGAAATGTGGTGGTATTGTGTTCCCCAAAATATTGTGTACCTTAATAAACTTATCTGGAGTCAGAGACGGAACAGCCACAATATTAAACAGAGGTTAGGCAGTGGTAGCACACGCCTTTAATCCTAGCATTCCAGAGGCAGAAATCCATCTGTTCAAGGATACAGCCAAGTATGGTGACTCACGCCTTTAATCCCAGAAAGCAAGCCTTCAATCCTAGGGAGTGGTGGTAGAAAGCAGAAAGGTATATAAGGCATGAGGACCAGAAATTAGAAGCTTTTGGCTGGTTAAGCATTTGGCCTGGTTAAGTTTTCAGGCTTCTAGAAGCACAGTTCAGCTGAGACCCATTCTGGATGAGGACTCAGAGGCCTCCAGTCTGAGGAAACAAGACCAGCTGAGGATCCGGCGAGGTGAGGTAGCTGTGGCTTATTCTGTCGCTCTGACCTTCCAGTGTTCACCCCAATACCCGGCTCAGGTTTGATTTTATTAATAAGACTTTTAAGATTCATGCTACAAATAAATAACAAAGTTAATTCTGAATCATCTGGAATAAGTTCAGTGGTTTCAATATGTAATAAACAACTCTCTCTGCATATTAAGAATCAGTAACCATATTAAGAGGTTCTGGAAAATCTAATAATAGCATGAGAATAGCATATAATTGTGACTTTTGAACAGAATCATAAGGGCTTTGAGTCACTTTACTTAAATTTCCTGACTTATAATCTCCCTTTCCTAATTTGTTTGCATCAGTATAGAATGTAGGGGCTCCAGAAATTGGTGTTTCCCTTATAATGCAAGGAAGGATCCAATTAGTTCTCTTTATAAACTGAAGTCTCTTGTTTGGGGAATATTTGTTGCTAATCTCTCCAAAAAAAATACTGCAAGTTCTTTGCCAATGTTCATTTTCTACCCACAATGAGGAAATTTTCAGCACTAGTAAAAGGTGCCTCAATTTCTACTGGGTCTATCCCTGCTAATAAATGAAGTCTTAATTTTCCTTTCAAAATCAATTCAGAAACCTTTTCTACATAGGTCTTTAATTTTTCACTCTGTTTGTTTGGTAAAATATCCATTCTAAGATATTATCTTCTCTCTGCATAAGAATTCCTGTAGGAGAATGAATAGAAGGTAGTATGACTACAATACAATCAAGCTCTAAATCCAAATGATCCACATGTGCATCCTGTTCCTACCAAAGCCAATTCTCTTAGCCTCAGTTGATAATTTTCTTGGACTATTTAAGTCCTTAATACCTTGTAAGGTTTGAAATAAATTACTTAGTTATTGTGGGTCATAGCCAGGTAATATCTCCCAGCAATTTTTGAAAATCATTAATAGTTTATAATTCATCTCTCCTGATTTGTACTTAAATCTATCTTATATCCTAGGTAATTAATAGACTCTCCTCTTTGTATTTTTTTCAGGAGCAATTTGTAATCCCCAGCAAGGCAAAACTTTCTTTACTTCTTCCAACATTTTTTCTAGGGTATCTTCATCTAAAACAGCTAACAAGATATCATGCATATAATGGTAAATTAAGGATTGAGAAAATTGTTTATGAATTATTTCCAATGGCTGTTGTAGAAAATATTGGCACAAGTTGGGGTTGTTTAACATCCCTTGTGGAAGAACTTTCCACTGGGATTTATTCCACTGAGAATTATTATAAGTAGGCACTATGAAGGCAAATTTTTCTCTATCCAGTTCTTGTAAAGGTATAGTTAAAAAGAAAAAGCAGTCTTTTAAACAAGTCACTATAATAGACCATCCTTTAGATAATAAAGAAGGCAAGGGATTCTAGGCTGTAAATAGCCCATTGGCTGAATCACCTTATTTATGGCTATTAAATCTATTAACATTCTCCACTTTCCAGGTTCTTATATATGTAGCATGACTCTTAAAAGGTTCTTATTAATAAAATCAAACCTGATCCAGGTATTGGGGTGAACACTGGAAGGTCAGAGAGACAGAACAAGCCACAGCTATCTCACCTCGCTGAATCCTCAGCTGGTCTTGTTTCCTCAGACTGGATGCCCCGAGCCCTCATCCAGAATGGGTCTCAGCTGTACTGCTGTTAGAAGCCTGAAAGCTTAACCAGCCACATGCTTCTCCAGGCCAAAGGCTTCTCCAGGCCAAAGGCCTCTCCAGGTCAAAAGCCTCTAGTTTCTGGTCCTCACGCCTTATATACCTTTCTGCTTTCTACCACCACTCCCTGGGATTAAAGGCGTGCTTTCTGGGATTAAAGGCGTGGGTCACCATGCTTGGGTGTATCCTTGAACACATGAATTTCTGCCTCTCGAATGCTAGGATTAAAGGCGTATGCTACCACTGCCTAACTTCTGTTTAATATTGTGGCTGTTCTGTCTCTGACCCCAGATAAGTTTATTAAGGTACACAATATTTTGGGGAACACAATACCACCACATATATGGTAACTGGATAAACTAAGGTTGGTTTTCTAATAACCTTGGACTGCTCCTCTTCAATATCATAATGCAATGATGTGGTAGATTCTCTAAATTCCTATGCCCATGTCTGAATACTTTTCTTATTTTCATTAGTAAGCCTTTTTAAGGTTTGTATCTTATCAATATTAAGTCTTCTAAGGCTTGCATTTTATCAGTAGTAAGTCTTTCTAAAGTTTGTATCTTATCAGTCAAATTTTCATATTTGGCACAGTTATCAAACATTTTTAGGATAAAATACAAATTACCAAACTGATAGTAATTATAATTGGTATTATGTCAATTCCAACTAAGTTGTCTATCCCCTCATTTATTTTTTCCATTTGTAAGTCATCCATAGTAGCACTAAACAGGTCCTAACTCCCTGCATTGTGATATTTCTAATTCTTAAAATAGGAAAGATTTTTCCTTTTTTTTTAAACCTAATTCCCCATTTAAGAATTCCCATGTCTCACCAGATCAGCTGCTGACCACAGCGAAGGCAGAGCTATGCAATGGTAATCAGCTGTGTCTGTGGCACTTGGCTGGGGGAGGGTGTGGCTAGCTGTCACTGCTCAGCACCTCTAGGCAGAGGACATGACAGTGCATGGCCAGGCCCCTCAGCAGCTCGCAGCCATGGCAGCAGCAGTAAAATCTTGAGTGAGTATGAGCAGGTGTCAAGGCAGCCAAGCTGGCCTGCATTGGCAGGTCATGGAGGGGTTCCGGAAAAAGTGCTTGTTGTGAGAACGGAGGACATGGGGGCCACTTGAATGACAAAGTTGGCCAGCAGTGAGCAGCTGGTGTTTGGGGCCAGGGCTTGGCAGCAGCTGGAGGATGCTATAGAAAGACTGCAACAGAATACCCCAGACTTCCACAGAGGGTCAATGGCAGTGGAAACGTGGTAGATTCACCACCTTGGTGTAGTTTAGTAATGCCCTACATTGGGTACCAGATGAAGTGATACTTACATTGTTCTATTATTAAATAAAACTCGGGAGTCAGATATCAGGGTAAAAACCTGATTGATCAAAGAAAGTTCAGTAAAGTGACCAGTGACCTCCTTTCTCTCTCCTTTCTTGATCCAAAAGCCCCATGAGTCTTTCTAACCCCTCCCTACCTCTTCCTGTGTTTCTCTATGTCCTGTGTCCTCCAAAACCTCTATGGCTGGTCTGGTCAGCTAGTAGCTGCCTCTGCCCTTTGATTCAAGGCAAACTGTACTCTCAGTCTCAGGAGTGTCAGAGTGTGATCAAAATATCCCACAACATGGTGTTCCATCACAGATAGAACAATGCCTAAGATACACGCCAAGATCCCAATGCCCCACACCAATGAGAATGTCAAGACCTTCTCTAGGTCAGGCTCAGGGGAATGGCAAGACTTTACCTACCTTGATTAGCTAGCTTGTCTCCCCATTCAGCCCCCTATTGGTGTCTCATTCCTCTCCAAACTCATATGTTGGAACACTAACCTGATGGAGTGTGATTAGGTCATGGGACTGAAGGTCTCATGATGAAATTGGTACCCTTAAAGAAAGATTCTCTCTCTCTCTCTCTCTCTCTCTCTCTCTCTCTCTCTCTCTCTCTCTCTCCCTCCCTCCCTCCCTGCCTCCCTCCCTCCCTTTCATTCTTATCTTTCTATCTCCTTTATCCTTTAAAACTCTAGCATAAAGGTGTTGAATCTTATATTAATTGTATTTCTTGTTGTGTGATAAACACCTGGCAAAGGCAATTTCAAGAGGGATTTGTTTTGGCTCCCAGTGTGAGCCAAAGGTACGTGAGCCAAGGCATGGCAGCAGTGTGAGGCAGATCACCACACTACATCTGCCATCAGGAGGAAGAGAGAGGTGAAAACTGTCCCTCAGCTGTCTTCTTCATTTTCCTCCCTTTATTCAGCCTGGGATTCCGGTCCCTGGGATAATGTGGTACCCATTCAGGGTGAATCTTTCAGTCTCAGTTAAATCTCACTAGCAGATGTGCTCAGAAATGTGTCTACTAGGTGATTTAACATCCAGCCAACCTGACAAGTATTAGCCACCACAAGTCCACCCCTTGCCAACTTGACACCTGGGCACATCTCTTTTAACATAAAATTCTACCTACGATCCCCAAAGTCTCATGACCATCTCATAACACAAAGTGTATTTAGTTCATTTGAAATGGGGGACCCCAAATCTCAACAATTCTGAAATTGTTCTACAGCTAATGTAATTAGCACTGATTTATGTCTTTGAGTCAATGGGCTGAATAACATTTATTACTTACGTTAAACCATCCCTGCATCTGTGGAATGAGGCCAACTTTGAGATAAAGAGTGGTCTTTTTGATGAACCGTCTCCCCTGGGTGCCTGTAATTTCCTTCTCCTGTGACCAGCAGTGGCCGGCGAGTAGTCCTGGCTTCCGAGAAACACACTAGAAGGATGTGCATCATGTCGAGCTCTTTCCTTGGGAGTAAAATGTGGCCTCACTTTTCTTTCTCTCCCTTTCCAGTGGCTGAATGACTGGTGGGCTGTTCTGAACCTTAGGAGCAGGAGAAGTGTACTAAGAATAACAGAACAATGAAGAAGCACAGCATCCACCAGAGCCACCTCCTAGCTGAGATTCTTCCTGGAGAAGGAAACTAACTACAGCCAGCCCTCCACACCCACGAATTCTTTATCTGCACACCCAACCAGCTAGGCATCCAAAATATTTGAAAAGAAAATGTGGGTAGCTCTTCCTTGCCATTCTTTCTCAATAAAGTGTAACAAATATTTACAGTGTTCACATCACAGTGAGCATTACATATAATATAGAAATGATCTAATGTACAGGAGGGTGTGCTTAAGTTATGTACAAAAACTTCACCACTTTATAAAGGGACTTCAGTACCCATTGACTCTAATACCCACAGGAACTAATTCCCTGAAGTTACTGAGATGACTGCATTGAGTTATCACATTAGAATTAGGCTCTCTGTTGCCTGCAAGTAAACCTACATTCTAATTAATAGTCACTTGACCTTCTGGGTGTGATCTGGGCAGCTTCCTAAAGATTTCTCAAACTCTTTCCCCATAATGCAGGTCAACAGAAGAGGTGTTCTTTACAGAGGGAACATCACGTTGAAGGCCACAAAGACATGAGGGTACCAAATATGTTGGATCTTACAGCTTGGGAATAAGAAAGGTGAGGTTCAGTATGGAGAGAATCTTAGAGTTTATGTTGCTGTGAAGAGACACCATGACCATGGCAACACTTACAAAGGAAAACATCTAATTGAGTGACTTACAGTTTCAGAGGTTTAGTCCATTATCATCATGGTAGGACACAGCAGTGTGCAGGCAAACATGGTGCTGGAGAAGTTGCTGAGATTCCTACATCTTGACCAGCAGGCAACAGGAAGTGAAATGGGACAATGGGTATGGCTTGAGCATATATGAGACCCCAAAGCCCACCTTTACAGTGACACACTTCTTCTAACAAGGCCACGCCTACTTTAATAAAGCCATGTCTCCTAATAGTACAAATCCTTATAAGCTTATGGTGGCCAATTACATTCAAACTACCACAGAGAGGTAGGTAGGCACCAGTTCACCTACTCAAGACATCTTGGGGCTAGGAACAAGCAGCTTCAACCAGATCCATTGATGAACTTTTTTCCAGCTGCCTTGAAATTTCACCAATAAAAGGCCAGTTCAGACCATCTGACTTTCTGGGATACCTCCTAGAACAACAATTCTCAACCTGTGGGTCATTACCCCTTTGGAGGTCTCATATCAGATATCCTGCACATCACATATTTACATTACAGCACATAACAGTAGCAAAATTACAGTTATGAAGTAGCAACAAAATAATTTTATGGCTGGGGGAGTCACCACAACATGAGGTACTGTATTAAAGGGTCGCAGCCTTAGGAAAGTTGAGAACCACTGCCCTAAGAGATAAAGAATAAAGGCATGTGCATGCAGAAACCTATGTGCATGCTTCCACAAGAGCCTGGAAATGGTGAGCAAGGCCTAGGGCTAGACAGTCTTCAGAGTCAAAGATGTGGGGGCTGTGGTGGTATTGTGTTCCCCAAAATAATGTGTATGCTAATAAACTTATCTGGGGTCAGAGAACAGGACAGCCACAATATTAAACATAGAGGTTAGGCAGTGGTAGCATACGCCTTTAATCCTAGCATTCCAGAGACAGAAATCCCTCTGGATCTCTATGAGTTCAAGGCCACACTGGAAACGGCCAGGCACGGTGATACACACCTTTAATCCCAGAAAGCCACACCTTTAATCCCAGGGAGTGGTAGTAGAAAGCAGAAAGGTATATAAGGCGTGAGGACCAGAAACTCGAGGCATTTGGTCTGGAGAAGCATTGGGCCTGGGTAAGCATTTGGCCTGGGGAAGCTTTTGGCCTGGTTAAACATTCAGGCTTTCAAGCAGCAGTTCAGCTGAGAGCCATTTGGATATGAGGACATAGAGGCTTCCAGTCTGAGGAAGCAAGACCAGCTGAGGATCCGGTGAGGTGAGATAGCTGTGGCTTGTTCTGTCTCTCTGACTATCCAGCATTTCACCCCAATACCTGGCCTGGGTTTGATTTTATAAATAAGAACTTTTAAGACTCATGCTACAGGGGGTCCCTTGTTCTAGCTTGATCGAGCCTGGGCAGAAATGGGTCAGCATGGATCTCTACTCTGTTCTTTCTTCTTAGCTGCAGATGCACTGGCCTGTCTCAGTTGCCTGGGGCAGGTTGGCATCATTAAGTGTCTGGAATCCAAAATGTTTAAAATCTGAACAAGGTAGAGTGAAAAGACCTTTTCAGGGAATAAATACATGCTGGATATTATGGGGAGTAATTTTTCTGCCCCCACCAAGTTCATACAGTGAAGCTTTCAACTGCTATATCCCACCCAGAACGTGCCTGAATTTGGAGATGGGAAGATAATTAAGAAGAAAGACCACAAACATACAGCCTGGCTTGATATGACTGGTATCACAGCAAAAGGAAATTTATCAAACCCCAGGACCATTTAGGAAAATGAAGAGGGAATGTGGATAGACATCCGCAGCAACACCAGGGGCATTCCAGGACTCACAGGGAATACTACAAGAACACAGGAGAAAGTGGCCACCTGCAAGCCAAGGAGATAGACCTCAGAAGTAACTTCTTCAGTCAGTTCCTGGGTCTTGGACTCCTGGTCTTCAGAGCTTTAAGCCAAGACACTTGTGCTGTTTAGGAAGGCTGGGTTTGTGCCTAGTCTTGTCACAAACCTGATAGGTACAGGGAGCAAGAAGACAAAAGAGGACTCAAGTCAGACCCACACAGGTAGGTAACTGAGCACGTCCTTCATGCCTCTGAGCCTGTTTCCTCATCTCCAAAGTGGGAAGATTCTTCTTGGCCTTTGAGAATGCACTAAGGGAGCGGTGCCTGATACCTGGGTAACTTGATTTTGCTCTCTGTTCTCGTCTACTCTACTCACTAGGAAAACCTCCACCACCACAGCTGTGTCTTTTCCACTCTACCAGTACTCACAGAGGAATGCATGTGGGGAGTGCGTTACAATCTGATTAAAAAATAAAAGGGGAGGCTACATTGTAGGGTGTTTGTGTGTGTGTGTGTGTGTGTGTGTGTGTGTGTGTGTGTGTGCTCGTGCGCTTAGAATAGAAATCCTAACAGTGCCTGGGGCTTCCCATGGATTATTCATCTTTGTGACAAATGAGTGCCCATTCCTTTGAATAAGAGAGAACATTTTTGCCTGACTCCAAGGCCCCTTGGGAAGTGATGTGACAAGACTCAGACGTCCGTGTCCACACCACTGATGGAAAACCTTCTTTAGGAAAATGACATTTGTCACTGGACATACATTCGCCTCCAGCCCTTCTACCCTTCCTGCTGTCCAGGCTCATTGACTGGAGTTTGTAAAAAAAAAAGAAAAGAAAGAAAAAGAAAAAGAAAAAGAAAGAAAGAAAGAAAAATGACCCTCCTGCTGGACACAGAGGAGCTAATGCAGAAAGGAGCTGCCCTCGAGTTCCTGGTTCCTCCAGTACTGCAATTCCAAGCACCTTTGACATGTCTTGAGTCCTTCTACCACTAAGGCTTTGTCACCTGTCCAGATAGATCTTACTGCACACACTTCCAAAACAGGAATTTGTCTAACTTTGCCTTGGGAGCTTTAACACTAGAATATTGAGAATTCTTCTCCTTCTCCATCCTACCCTGAATTACCTGTGCATCTAATGAGGCATTCTAGCTCTTTAAAACCATAATTTTCACATTATTATTTGCTCAGTCATGAGTATGTTCCATATATATATATATTGGCCTACAGTCGGTTAGTCCAACAATGGCTGTCTACCAACAGAAGGTCCAAGAATCCAGTAGTTGTTCAGTCCACCAGGCTGGAGGACTCATCTGATCTTCAGTATAAGCTAGAATCCCCCCCAAAGTAGATTCTAATACCAGTGAAAGATAGACTTGCTAGCAAGAGTGAGATTAGGCAGACAAAGAGCAAGTGCTTTCTTCTTCCATGTCCTTTGTATAGGCTGACACCAGAAGGTATAGTCCAGATTACAGGTGGGTATTCCCATGATAAAGATCCTGATTAAAGGTGGTTCTTCCTACTTCAAATTATTTAAGTTAAAAAAAATCCTTCACAGATGTACCCAGCCACTTAGGTTTTATTTAATCCTGGATGTAGGCAAGTTGACTCCAGGAATAGCCATCATGAAGTACAATGGCAAGCATAAAACTGTGGAATCTTGTTGTGATTAAATGTGTCTCTCAAAAGTTCATGTAGTGGAAACTTAATCTTAAGATTCCCTTAATGCTTGTAGTATTTGGAAGGGGGTCTTTGGGAGAGTTGTTAGGGCTAGGTGGTGTCTGGAGGTTAGGATCTCTGTGTTGGCAGCTAGAGCATTCTACAAAGCTTGCTCTACCTTGCCGTGTGATGCCTTCTACTACACAACAGGACAGCACTGAGCCCTCAGGAGATGAACTTTCCAGCCCAGAACTATAAACCAAGCTAACTTTCATTCTTTGTATATTATCTAGTCTCGGGTATTTTATTATAACAGGAAAGGAATGCAAGTCCCTACGGAAGGAGGAATTCTGTCTGTCTGTGAGGGCAAACAAGCTTCCCACGGTAGGGGATACTGGGCTCTAGCTTGAAGATGATTCATGAAGTAGAAGGAGAAAGGCTCTGTAGCTGGAGCACTGCACAGACCAGGTCAGAGGGTGTGGTAGCTCCAGACAAGCTCAGAAGTCTGGAAGGCTGCTCTGCAGGAACATGGGCAACAGCAACGAGATGAGCATAAAATCCTAGCAGAAAGCTACAGTGAGGTGAAGCCAAGGCTGTACAAACATGTTTGGGTTTCATCAAAGGTGATGGGTCATAGGTGGTTTGCAAAGAGCAGAAGGTCTCACAGAAACGTCTCTCTGAGACATGGTTAGAAGGTAAGAGAAGCCAAGAGAAGGAACTGGAAGCAGCTAGAGCACCAGGTGGAGCTGGGTGTATACAGGGCTCCATCCCAAATAAGTATTGGGTAACCTTCTCATTTCATTACAGTTCAATGTTATACCAACTTAGCTGGGTCATCATGTCTAGATATGCAGAATCTGGTAACCCATGATTCTGGATACTTTTGAATGGTTGGGAGTTGGAGGGATGGGTGAGAGTGGCATGTAAATCAGTGAACTCAACAAAGCATCCTCTGCAAAGTGGGCAGAGCTCATCTAAAGAGTTGCCTTAATAGAACCAATCATTGACCTTTCCTGAGCAACAAAGAATTGGACTTGAACTACAAGGGTGCTGTTCCCTAGGTCTACAACACACTGGGTTACTATGCAGATTTGGGGGTCTCTGAACTCTAAAATTATATATGCCAGTTTCTGAAAAGAAACTTCTCTGAAATCACCTCCACTCCAGAGTCCTCAATACCATTGAGTCTGTTTCTCTGGAGAAATCTAACTAATAGAGTGATGTTCTTTCAAATTCTGTTTCAGGAAATTTCTGTGGCTCTGGAAAACACATGAAATGAAATCACTGCTTTCTCTCCCAGCATGTCCAAAGTCTGAGCCTTGTTCATTTGTTTCTACCTCCAATGCTTAGCATAGACCTAGCCAATTGTGAGCACTTTGTTTTTCAAAATGAAGTGATGACTGAATGACGGTGTTTGTCAGAGCATGTGTCCATCTGCCAGTAAGATGACTCAGGACATTCATTGCACTGTTTTTAATGTGACTCTCATGTGACTGAACGCAATGGACTCCCCTCTTGATGTATGGGAAACCAATGGGCACGATCAGAAGTTGAAAGTGGAGAAAGATCTATGACTCAAAGCAATTATGCACAGCAGTGGGGCTGTTTGCAAAGCAATGTCCTTCTTGAATGAAGAAGATGTGATTTCAGTAGGAAGCCTGTTGCACATCCATGCAAGAAAGCACATAGAGAATATATCGCTGAGCACATTCGGTTTCATATATTCAAACAGGAAATGTGATGGGCATAAGCACTTCTGTATATGCTCAGTTCAAAATCATAGGAAGGACAGTGAATGTGGTGGTTTGAAAGAAAATGGCCCCCAAAGGGAGTGAAACTATTAGGAGGTGTGGCCTTTTTGGAGGAAGTATGTCACTGTGGGGTCAAGCTTTGAGGTCTCTTTTGTTGACTTCCAGTTGCCTGCAAAATGTAGAACTCTCAGCTGCTCCAGCACCACATCTGCCTGTGTGCTGCCATGCTCCCCATCATGATGATAATGGACTGAACCTCTGAAACTGTAAGCAAGCTACCCCAATTAAATGTGTTCTTTATGAGTTGCCATGGTCATGGAGTCTCTTCACAGTGATAGACACCCTAACTAAGACAGTGAACAAGCATGTTTCTGGGCATGTTCAACTCACTGTTAAGAGCCCTGTTCTAGATCATCTAAGAGTGAGTCAAAGTCTCACAGTGGCTGCTTTCTGAGTTTCTTAAGAGAATTTTAGCTGAAACAAGAAAGAATGACTCAGAAGGTGTAAGAGCAGTCTTTAAAGAGGTGGCAGCTTGCTCCCATTTCCACTATAGGTTCCCACCAACCCTTAGACAATAACACCATCACTCAGTCTTGACTCAACCTCTCCATGACGTATGAAGCAGACTGATAGCTGCAGCACCATGGGAGAGATTGCTCACGTCAGCCTGTGGACTTGTACTATCACTGGGGTCACTGTGCTCTCTAAAAGACACCTTTGTTTCTGGTAGCAGGTGAATCTGCTTTTATAAGCATATTATTCAATTGAACTTCTTATAAACCAATGGCATGTGGATAGAAAAAGAAAGAAATATCTAAATATTATGAGACTTAAATGAAGTACTCTGAAGAGACCCAAAGGAGGTGAATTGCAAAAAAGATGGGGGACTAAGTTCTGCTGCTCAGTGAGGTGATAAAGAAAACTCCTAATCTTATTATTATTATTTTTTAATCCTCAGGGTTTTACAGTTGTACTTTTATTCTAGGGTCTAAATTGCCATCCCATTTTAGAAATCTGTAGACTTCTAAGGAATTCATTCTGGATGACATTTGAGCTAGATGCCCCACAACATTGATTAATATACTTGTTATGAATTTAATTATGTCTGCTTCAAAACATTCTCAAGCTCTAACTTCCAGAAGCTTAAAATGTGAACTTGTTTGAAAGCAGGGTCATTGTAGAAATAGTTAGGCTAAGACCTCACAGGATGATGGTAAGCTCTAGTCCAGCATGACTGTGTGCTGCTGTGGAGGAATTTGGACATTGATGTAAACATAGAAAAAGCATCATGTGAAGATGGAGGCAGAGGTCAAAATGGTCCATTTACAAGTCAAGAAATCCCAGTGGTTTCCAGAAAACCACAGAAAGCAAGAGGGAGGCTACAACAGATACCTTCCCTTACAATGTCTCAGAAGGATGGACATTTCTGGCCCCTGGAGCTCAGCCTTCCAGCCTTCCGAACTCTCAGAAAACCAATTTCTCTTGTTTAGCTACTCAGTGTGTGGTTCTTTGTACATACAGCATCCCTAGAGAACTGGCAGACTGGCTACATTCATGAAGGAGTCCACTGTTTAAATGACTGTAAAGGCTGTTCTTGGTTGTCAACTTGACTACATCTGGAATTAACTAAAACCCCAAAATGGAGGGCACACCTGTGAGGAATTTCTGATTAATTTAAAGTGGGAAGGTTCACTTCTAATCCATATCCTGAGGAGAAAAGACACAACTTTAATCGAGATCTAATCTGACCACACCTTCCCTGGAAGCCTCTACAAGGACTTAGAAGAAGGAAGTTTTTGCTCTTTGCCTGCTTGCTCTTACTTTGCTAACAAGTCCATTCCTTCACTGGCATTAGAGCCTACTTCTTCAGGATTCCAGGTACACTCACTGAAGATCAGCTGAAACGCCCAGCCTTGTGGACTAAGCAACTACAGGATTCTTGAACTTTCCATTCATAGGCTGCCATTGTTGGATTATCTGGACCACAGTCTGTGAGTCATTATAATAAATCCCCTTTCTATATATATATCACTCCTCCATGGCCTCTGCATCAGCTCCTGCCTCTAGGTTCCTGCCTTGCTTGAGTTCCTGTCCTGCTTTCCTTTAATGATGAACAGTGCTGCAGAAGTGTAAGCAAATTAAACCCTTTCCTCTCCAACTTGTCATCTCACCAGAAGCCCCAAGAAAGATTCTTAGGAAAGAAAATAGAACAAAGGGGCTCATTGCACAATCCTGTGATGGTGATGGGAATGCACAATTTGGCATGCATGAGACCTACTCATACACATACATACAGACACATATGTACCCTCACTCGTACACATACACACACACACACATATACAACTGAAATCATGCCACTCTCTCTTACACACACACACACACACACAAATTATTTAAGGAAAACAGAGGGCATCAGCGTGTGGCAATGACTAGCCATTTCCCTGTAGAGATGAGTGTCTGGTCTTCCTGTTAGCTTTCTGTAATTCAAAAAGTTACTCAATAGTTCAGTAACCATAAATGTCAGATACACCCACGTGTTGGAGCAAACAGGATATGCATTAAGATTTGTTATTCATTGTAGTGTTCCAAGTTACGTGTGAGAATCCTAATACTTACATGAAATAAAAACAACGGTGGAAAAAAATACATGAGCTAGTTTCCTATTTTAGCCTTAAAATATTATTTCTAAGGCACACAAATCAAGAAAAGCATTTTCCTAAACGTACTGAAAACAAACAAAAACTACCAGAAAAAATTAGGATATTATTGTGATAGGTTTGTGTTTGGCTTGCATGGGTTCTGGGATGCATAGAATAAACCCTTTTCCTGAGTGTGTCTGTGACCAGAATGCCAGAAACACTGGACTCAGAACTGTAAACTAATAGTCCATGAAGGGTTCACCATCTAACCCACTGAGGATGTGACGGACATTTTAGGTGGAAAAAGGACATTACTCAACTTGGCCAGCATGGCCTCTGAGGCTGGGCCGTCTTCTTCCTTCTGTGTTAAATGCCAGAGGGTTCCTGTGACTGACGTGGGGAAATGGGTGCAGCCTTCTCCATAATGACTCTGCTGCCAGTCTCTTCCACCAAAGACTGAACTTTGCCCTTTGTGCATTTTGTTCTGAATTCTAGCATACATCTGTCCATCAAGATCAGGGTAAAGTTATAATAGTAGGGGTCTCTGGGATCACCAGGGCCAGCAGAGTAATGGTCTGAGTGAGGCAAGATGGAAATTCGGTTCAACATGACTCAATAGCCAGTGGTTCAGACTTCTAGAGTCTGATACCAGGGAGTTTATTTTAGAAATTTAAGCACAGCATGATTTTGGAAAAAAAGTTTCCTGCTGATAATTAACTCAGTTCCATGTGCACAATAAATCTTAAGAAACATTTACATCAAAGCTCTTTACAAAGTACATATGACCTCTTCCATTAAGATAGATTATATTGCCTGAGAAACAAAGCTCAAGGTAAGTATCTGGGGAGAATGACTGAGAGAAACAGTCTGTGGGAGTCAGATTTTACCTGGCCCTACAATAGCATGGAGTGTCACCTAGCCTATTACAAAGTACTTGTGACATTTCCCATAAGGATGGGTTTCATTGACTGAGAAACAAAGCTCAAGATAAAGGTCTAGGGAGGAAGAGTCTGGGATAAACATAATAGTTGGGGAGAGTCAGGTGTGGCACAGGCCAGTATTTTCTACATCTACTCCTGTTCTTCGCAGAGAAAAACAGGTATGTATCTCTTCCACTGAAGCTACAACCCTGTGTGTTTAACATTCCTGGTTTCCCTAGTGCTTATCAGTAAGCACAAGGGCCTGGTGCCCTCTACAAATGATAACTCTTTAAGGAGGCTTTGAAATTAGTTCCAGGTTCTGGATGAGGATGTGTGGCATGGGATAAGCTGTTCTTCCCAGATTCAAGCCAAGCTCTTGCTCTTCAGTAGACACAGCTGAGAAGACAAAAATCAAGTTGAACCACAGTTTTGCAGGATCCTTTCATTTGAATGCTACTGAACAAAATCAGATTGAGAAATAAATTTCACACATAAAAACAATCATTTCTGAAAGATGAAATGTTAATTGATGGTTTTCTCTGTTTCCTTTTCTTCATACCTCCTGCTCTGTGTGTATGTCTGTATGTGTCTGTGCGCACATGTACAAGAGTATGAGTCCGTGTATGTGTTCTAGAGCACCTGCATGTGTTTACTCATATGTGAGTAGGACAGAGGTCTCAAGGGTCATTGTTTACTGAGACCTTCTCCTTGAAGTTGGAGGTTGTAAATTAGGCTAGAGAAACTGCACAGGAATCCAAAGGGGTCTGTCTCCTTCCGTCTCCATAGAGGGAAGATCATAGGCTCCCACTGCCATGCGAGGCTTCTATGTGATTGCTAGATCTGGGCTCATGTCCTTGTGTTTGCAGAACAAATATTTGGTCTAGTGAGCTATCGTCCCTGACACAAGAAGGGACGTTTTGCAGACAAGATTCTCAATGCATACTTTCTCTCATGAGCCTAACTTAATCTATAGAATATATGGTTCATAGACCCTCTGTGGTGGTCAATGCCCTGTTGTAGCTCTGTACAAATACAGAAGTAGCTGGAGGAGAGTATACTCTCCATGTTGTTGAGAGTGTATGACTCATGAGAGCCTGCAAACTAAAAAAGACCATAGTTATTATCAATTTCCAGTCATTATAAGTAGACTGGGGAACCAGGGACCAGCTAAAGAAGTTGTATCCTCACTTGTTAAGATCAAAAGTGTGGATATTCTGACTGGAAGGACACAGAACTGAGTATTTCCAAGGCTGAGCAAAGGCTTCAGAGCACACTAGGCTTTGTGCCTAGGAAGTGCTGAAGGGTAGCAGTGTGGTTAAATGGATGGCCATAGTGGCTCTTGTGACCTCAATGTGTCAGGGGTTAAATTTTCTCATATTGCCTATGGTTAGGTCACCTTTGTCTTGAGTACAGATGGGCAGACATATGACTCAGTTTCTCTACTTCTATGGTACTCGGATTGAATACTCTGGTCCCATTTGCTACCCTCCATGGCAGAAAATAATAATTTAATAGTCATTCTGAGTTTACCATTTCTTCTGCTTCCATGTTCCAAGTCCTTGTGAGCGAGGCTGTGAGAAGCTTCCATTGCTTCCTTAGAGGACTTTCCCAACCCAAGGCATTCATTGACAGAACACTCCCCCAAACACTGTGGTGCCCTGCACTGGCCATGACTTATGTTCATATGGACATATTGTGTCTGGGATAAATAGGGGCTGAGAGACACTGACACTGAATGTCCTACCTTTTTGAACCAGCTATCACTGGGGCCATGACATGAGATGGTTGACTGGCTCCCACTGTGGTCAGACTTCCATTTTCACATATAGCAGACCATTGCTTTCTGACTCTCAGTGAGAATTGTGGGGTGTGCTTGTTATTTGTCCTTATGGTCTCATAATCTGGCCAGTTCTGACCTTGTGAGGTAGTTATGAGCTACCCAACATTGATAAAGGAAGCCAAACATGGGTTCTGTATTGGAGCAGCTACACACACACACACACACACACACACACACACACACACACACCTTCTTGCAGGAAGAAAATGAAGCACAAGGGGCTCTTCTCATATCTTAGATGTTCATGGAGGAACAAGTCCATAACTCTTCAGGGAGATTTTCTGCATGGGAAGAGAGACAAGGGTAATATTTCTGCTCTATGAAAATGCAAGCAGAGCACAAAGGGGAATATTTCAACAGTCAGAACCCAGTGTAATGCTATCCTAAGGGGTCCTCCCTGAAAACCCCCAGATAAAATTGAGGAGATTGTTGTTGCATGATATTTGATCACATTATGTGAAAGGCACCTTCTGATTGGTTTAATAAAGAACTGAATGACCAATAGCTAGGCAGGAGAGGATAGGCGGGACTTCCAGGCAGAGATAGGAACTCTGGGAAGAATCTGAGAGGCAGAGATTCTCCAGCAGGATGCAAAGGAAGTCAGACTTACAGTATGAAGGAATGGTAACGAGCCATGTGGAAGAACGTAGATGGAATAAACAGGTTAATTTAAGTTATTAACACTAGTTGAGAACAAGCCTAAAATAAGGCCGAGCTTTCGTAGTTAATAAGCAGTTTCCATGTCATTATTTGGGGGCTGGTGGTCCAAAGAAAGTCTGACTACAAATTGTGTCTCCCTTTTTGGCAGGGTGGAGAGGCAACAGCATAAACTGTGAGTCAGGTGACTAATCTACCTCCTCACCCCTTTCAGCCCCTTCTGTTCTTGTTAGAGGATATGGGTGCCTCCTGGTCCTTGCTAGATGTAGGTGGTAGTTCCTCAGGGATATGTTCTTGCCATTTTCATATCCAATGTTCCTATCCTGAGGAGATTCCAACCAGTATATAATATTGCATGTTCTCTCACTGAACTGTCGGTCAATTCCATTCATGTCTCTAGTGGTGTTGATGCTCTTGGTAACCTCAGCATCATCCTGTGGTCCAGGGATCCCACTGCAGTTGATGTCCCCCAGGAACCACAACACATCGAAGGATGTGTGACTGAATGTGGTGGGACTGCCAGTCCCTTCAGTCTCAGCCTCCATCATCCCATGGAGCTCAGTTAGAAGCAGAAGTGGTGTCCTCCAGGTAGGACAAGAGGTCCTCAGATTTGTCACTAAATGAGATAGCACTCTCTGTCTTCTCAGAACTGTTGGTGTTAAGTGTATCTACAGTACCATCCTGTGGGGCAGAGTTCCAAAGTGAGCTGATATCCAGCATGGTGTATAAATCAGGTGAGCTGGACCTGGAGGAGCCCTTGCTGCTTCTCTCTTCATTTACTTCCTGCCTGTTGTTGTCCTCAGATGCCAGGAATGTGGGCAGGGCAGGTGGGGGAGGGAGGGTGGGAAGATGTACAGGGCTCTTGACCGAACAGCTCTTTTGAAGTTGCACTATTTCCCCAAGGATGTAAGGACCACTTTTCTCTTGTAGAAGATGACTTATTTTTAGAACATCCTTAAGCCTTTGTGTTCCTTCAGTTTCCACAGTTTCTGCTGACACTTGGCTCAAGGAACACACAGTGTCCACAATGGTGGAGATGGACCATCTTGAACCTGTGTGTCTGGATGCTGGCAGTAAATTTGCATCACAAGGATCTACACTTGGAAATTCCTTCTCTACGTCTGACACCTTCACAGGTGGAGAAGACCCTAGAAGTGAAAGAACAAAAGCAGATCTAGCAGACAAGTGTATGATGATATAGCTCAGTTGGTAGGACACTTGCCTAGCCTGCATAAAACCCTGTAATCCAGCACTCAGGATGCAGGGGTCAGGTGATCCTAGTCTGAAGTGAGGGAGTGGGGGTGGATGTCTAATTTCCAGAACTCTGGGAAGAAACGGTAAATACATATTTTGTTGCTGCAGTGTCTCTTTGCAGGCTTTTTCAAACACACTGCCTTTCACCAATATTCTGAAAGGGGAGCAAGGCAAAAAAAAAGGGCCTGAGAACTCCTGTCTGCTCTGTGAGCCGTGTCCAGCAAAGCCTTTTTTATATTCACTGGATGGCGTATTTGAAGCTGAAAGTGCTGTCACATGACAGGCGTTTGTCCTTGCAACTCCCACACAAGTCTTCACGGTGTGGTGTTCGGAGGGCCCTTTAGACAAGGTCTGACCACACAGGAACACCCGGTTTCTCCAACATTGACAAGTGATGTCCTCCACTCCACAAGGGTTTAAAGACTTCTGACAAGCTCGGCAAACTGCCGAGGTACACCTCTCTAGCACCCCACACACCCACACTCTCCCAGGGTCACTGGAGTGCTTATGGAGTCACAAGCATCCTTCTGCTCTAAGGGCTGGAAGCACAGGAACTCGTGGTCTGGTGCCCTGTGAGGATGCTTGCTATGCTGGAGAGGACCCTTCCTCTGGGCTCCAGCTGTGAACTGAGCCTCTGTGACGCCCTGACCCTCTCCCACTATCTCCCACCACTGTCTGGAGGCCTACCTAATGGTCTCTAGGCTGTAGGCCCGTGCCAAAGGTCTCTCTCCCCTTCCAGTGCCACAGTCTCAGGTGTCCCAACTGGTTCTTATGAAAGGCAGTGAGGCCTCATGGGTAGGGTGGTCAGGGCTCCTGTCCCTGATGGGGACACATAGGAGGTAGAGGGGAAAACAGCCTCCAGCCACCCCATCAGCTGCCTATGGTGGCAGGCATTTGGGCTAGAGGTAGAGTGGGGGACACAGGCTGGGAACATGTTGGCGTCTGGCACCTGTGTGCCAGAAAAGCAGCACCTGTTTTTTTTACTGACACCTGAGCTGGATGGGTGTGCTTCCCTCCACCCCAGGTGAGAGGAAGGACAGGCATCAAAGAATCAGAGCTGAGAGATTGTCCCCTCAGCACCAACACTGTCCTGCAAGGTCAGTCAGCCCAGACGGGCTTCCACGGGCAGCCAGATGTTTTTGTTTCATGGCACACATTATGGGGAGACAATCAAAATCTAATTGCCAACGCACACAGGTCTTACCTCAAGGAGATAAGAGATAATTTGTTCTTGAGACAAAGTTGAGCTGCCACAGCCAGCAAATGTGAATTCAGATTCTTCCAAATAGTATGTTTCAACTTTTAGACGATTTCATATAGTATTTTATAACTGTAAAACAAAAGGAGGTCCTAAACACACTGGGAGTTGTAATTACAAATGCATCGGTGAGAACGTCAGGTATGCAGGTTACAGGAAGGGAAGGAACCCCCTGCTGCAGCCCTCAGACACTGTCTGTTGCATGCTAGTGGCATCTTACTGCACTGCCAAGGGGTGTAGATCAGACAGAAGCTAATAATGAATGCCTCTGAAAGGATCTAAAGGTAGCCTGGGATAATTTGCCCGTGCATCTGTAACATTCTAACTCTCTGTACTTTAATCAGTTTATCTGCTTGGATGCATCTTTAACAAGGATGAGCCTTTGGCTGGGATCCACAGTCCACAGGATTCATTCTTCTTCTCAAAAAGTGCTAGAAGAACTCAGAGCCTACTGAAAGCCCTCACGCCTGTTCTTGAAGTTTATTACAGCTCAAAATAAGCAATTTGGAGAGGAAGGAAGTGGTTGTTAGAGGACAATAACAGAGCTGAATAACAGAAGAGAGCCTGGGACAAAGATCTTCTGAGCTCTGGGCAAAGTGGGGGTGCACTAGCAGTAAAGCTGGGCAGGTCAGCATCCTCTAAAGCAGATGCAAAGTCTATGCGTGCGGTGCCTACTCAGGTCTCTTCTGCCCTCAATAATCTTCTCATTAATCTTCTCTGGCCAATGGGAGTCTAGAGGGAGGTAGAGATTAATGTATTTCTTCTAGAAGAATTTCCTTCAATCAATAAAGCATCTTCAGAGAAAGCCCCCACAGGAGCTTGGGGTGAAGGGAGAAAACGGGAGATTCAAGACTTATTTCTACAGTAGCTTCTAAGACACGCAGATTTTCTTTCTCAAAGTGCTCAGCCTAGACCAGGCCCAGGGGTGGAAGACTGTAGCTCCAGCACTCAGAGGGCCAAGGTGAGAGGTTCATGGGGTCAGGGCTAGCCTGAAATCCTGTCTATTTTTTTTAAAAAAAAAAAAAAAAGGTATTAAAACTCTAGAGTACTTTTTTTGTCTGACCTCCAAGAAGGACAATAGGGTAAGGATGTACTTCACTACTTCAACTGAGCAGAAATTCTTTCTCAAGTCACATGCAGCCTTTTCCTGTTTGGAATATGACCCTGTCAGAGAGACCTACAACACCCTCTAGAGAAAGTTTTTAAATGAGATGAAAGAGGCTTTAAAGGGAAGCCTTGTTTCTCTAAAACCCTGTACTTGATGCTTGGGTGTTAGAACAGTTGAGACAGAAGTGAAGAAGCCACATCACATCCCAGTGTAGCCTGCTGCAGAGGCGGGAAAGCTGGCCTCTGTGGCTCTGGCGAATTGAGATAACACACACATCAGAGGCCTGCTAATACCAGAAATAATCTCATCGCAGATCCCAAGTCTGGGCGGCTTTTCACTCACTCCAGGCATCAAGGGCTACTGAGCCAGTCTGTTGTATTTTTGTTTATAAATGCTAGAGATTTTGCATCTGGCTGATATGCCAAAGAAACGCTGGCTCTAGAGAGAGATTAGGTTTTTCAAGTACATTTCTTTTCCTAGGGCTAACACATCCATCACATCAAAAAGCATAAGGAAAATCAGAAGACAAAACACTACCCTTTATATCTCGCCCAATATGAAAGGACAATTTATATTTATACGTACAGATACCTTCCACCCTGTGTCCTGCAGAGACATAGTCCTTATTAAGTTGTCACTTGGGAACACACAGTATCATGAGGGAAGGGTATGTTGGTAATAAACTTCTTCCACTGAACAGCATTTGTACCAGTTTGCTTTCTGTTACTCTAACAAAAATACTGGGCAAAAGCAACTTGGGAGGGGAAAGGATTAATTGCATCTCACACTTTCCAGGTAATAGTTTGGTTACTGCTGATTGTTGGATCTATACAGTTTTATTAATTTGTCTCTTTATTTTGGTTGTTTTGGCTAAAGAGTTATCAATCTTGTTTATCCTTAAAAAACCAACTCCTTGTTTCATCAATTCTTTGTATTCTTTTCATTTCTATGTTATTTATTAATTTTTGCTCTAGTCCTAATGACGTCTTTACTTCTGCTGACTTGGGGTCTGAACTGTACCTCTTCCAGAGCACTAGGTGCATGCTTTATCTGAGCTCTCTCTGGTTTCTTAACGTAGGAATTTAGACTGTAAACTTACCACAGGACTGCTTTCGTTGTGTTCCACAGGCTTTGGTCTGCTGCCTTTTCATGTTCATTCGATTCCAGAAATGCTTTCATTTTCTGCTGGCTTTCATCAAGGACCTGCTCGTTGTTTATTAGTGTGCTGTTTAACCTCCATGAGTTTGTGTTCTAGAGCTTCTCTTGTTGTTCATTTATAGTCTTACTCCTTTGTGATGAGATAGAGTACAAGGAATTCTTTCAGTTTTCCTATATTTTCTAAGACTTGCTTTGTGCCCTAATATATGATTTATTTTAGAGAAAGTTACATGGACTGCTGTGGAGAAAAAAAAATGTGTTCTGCAGTGTTTAGATGGAATGTTTTGTAGATGCCTATCAGATCCATTTGAGCTACAATGTCACTTAATTCAGATATTCCTCTTTTATTTATCTACCTTACGTAGATAGAATGGGTAAATCAGAACCACAAAGTCATAGGTTGTTAACAAAAATCCCAATGCCAGATTGGGATACTAACCTACAAGTTGTTGTCCAGGAAATCCCCAGAGGCAACCAAAGCAATATGGATGATTGCCATTGCTCTTGGAGGTCCACCGGAACCAGACATAAGATGCTATTGTTGAAGACACCATACACTTTGGATAAAAGATACAGAGACATCATGCTGAAACTGAGCTGGAAGCTTTCTCTTGCTGGCCGGCTTCCATGGTGGTAGAAGTTGTTATGCAGGTCACTAGGGACAAGTGTCACCAAGGGTCTTAACCTAGCTATGGGCTGCATGCTACAATACCATCCTGCCAAGCAAGAGGTGCCGCACATGATACAGTGTAGCGGCTGTTATAAGAGTGCTGATTGGATCCGAGGCCTGCTCAGGAGGAAGAAGTTCATGCCTGGTACTAGTGATCTGGTCAATGGTCCATAGCTGGAGAAGGCATAGATCCTGTCCAGGATCGTACTGTTTCTCTTTTGAGACATGGGCATGGTGTTAAACCATCTCCTACATGTTTATGTTTATACTCTTTGATTAAAGCTGCCCTCAGCCTTGTCAGAGGTTAATGCAAAGACTCATGACTGGTCAAGACACTGAGAAAAAGTGACTACTGAGTGCTCAGATCTCAATCAATATCCATATCACCCTTTCTAAGAGTCAAGGAACATCGAAGAAGAGAGCATAGAATGAATGTAAGATTTTAGCCATGGAGAGGTGGCCAGGAAATGCTGACTTCCAGGTATCATGTGTCTGTCTACTCATGAACTAACAACATCCATGGTTATCTACACCAGACCTACCTAGGATAGAATGTACCATCATTCAGTCATGGATGGGGAAGGGACTCATGGGTCCCATCCCCTCCCTGGACAGCCATTGTGAACCATTGTCTTCAGTGATCTAGCCTCTGTGAGTTACCCATGCTCCGGTGGATAGCTCCACACCCAAGCCCAGGTAGGCTCCGCTGGGTAAACTCCATGGATCACAAAACAAAAAAGACATAAAGTGGGAGACAGATTTGCTGGGATAGGGAGGACTCAGTGAAGGGAGATAGGAGAAAGTGCTGTGGGGTCCCCAGAATGTGTTATATACATGTATGAAGAAAAGTCAATGGATCAGTTAATTCTTTAAAGCCTTGGGGGAAAAGCAGAAGTGAGCAACTCAGTAGGGCTGCCAGATAACATTGAAGAAAGCCTGCCCATCATAAAAAAAAGTAAATAAATAAGAGGCCCAAAAATCCAATATTCAAATAAGAGAAAGAAATAGAGAGAAAGTAGAAGAGAGAGAAATTATCATTAAAATGTACTTGAGAAAATTCCCAGATGGACAGGAGAGTACAGATTGAAAGAACCCATCCTAGCACAGTGAATAAAAATAGTCTCACGCCAAGACAAATAATTGTGATATATCAGAGCACTGGAAGGGGGTGGGGGAAAATCACGTCTAGGAGAAAATTGTCACATCTAAGATATCAGGTGTAAGAATTGCTTTGGATTTTTTTATGTGCAAGCTAGGAAGCAATGGTAAACGCCTCAGCATCCTGAAGGGGAAAAAAAATCCTGTGTAGGATTCTAGAGCCAGCCAAGTTGCTAATGAGGCAGGAATATAGACTCAGGATATTTTCAGCACCCTTTCTGAGAAGCCTGCTTTGGAGTGCGCTGTGCTAAAAGGGCATGACAAGCTAAGAAACAGAAAGATGGGGACCAGAAAATGGAAGCAGCCTGAAGCAAATCCTCAGGATGTTGAATGAAAATGGAGGGAGTGGGTACCGGGCACCCGTGTGTGATGCTGAGCCACAGTAGAAGAGCCCACATTCCAGGGAGATTGATTCATGAAACCTGAGCACTATTTGATGAGAGCAACTATTTTGAAAAACTTCCTAAGCTGAAAAAAAAAATTTAAGCTTAAGGTACAGTTAGCTATACTGAAAAAGAAGTAGAGAAACAGTTACCTCTAAGGGAGAAACTTTTTGCTAGATATTACATGATTGGGCCAGGAAAAAAAAATTGCAAGGTCAGACCATTACAATATGTGTATTTTATTGATGTTATTTAAAAGAGAAAAGAGGAATACAGAAATGTATTCATTGAAAATGAGTGACATACATCCAGAAAATAATAAGTGAAAAGAGTATATATATAAATACCCATTATCCCAAAACTGAAGAGGCTAAGGTGAGGAGACTGTGACTTCAAGGTCAATGTAGGTGAGCCAGGCACGGTGGATTACTCCCTTAATCCCTGCCCTCCAGAGGTAGGCAGACCTCTGTAAGTCTGAGGCCAGCCTGGTGTATGTAATGACTTCCAGGTCAGCCAAGGCTACCTACCTAAGCAGATCTTGTCAATAAATAAAATAAAAGCCAGTGTAGGTTAAATGGTAAGTTCACACCAGCTACAGCTACAGCTACATAGCATTATCTTGTCTCAAGAAATGAAGGAGGTGGGAGAGGAGGGGAAGAGGGGAGGAGAGAGGAAGGGAGGAGGGGAGGAGAGAGGAAGAGTGGGAGTTAAATAGGAAGCAAGATACAACATGGTACCGGTGTGTGCAAAAATAAAAATAGCCACACCGTATAGAAAGGTTGAACTCGGGTGGAGGGATAGGATGTCACTATACAGCCCAGGTTGGCCTCAAACTTGCAACCATCTTGTCTTAATCTCAAGAATGCAGATATTGCAGGTGTGTGCTTCCTCGGCTGGATCAGAAGAATTAACTCTGTCATTTAAAATACAAAGAAGACTATATTGCATGAGGGGAAAAAACGTATTCTGTTTTATAAGATAACATAATGCCACTGCAAGGCCAAAAATAGAAGGTTTTAGGACAAGACACTGCAAATAATAATGAAAGCTAGAGAGAGAAAAATTGCCTGGTAAAGGCCTGATATAAATATCCAGCCTTTGCCAGCTGTAAACTGTTGCAGCTACTCGCGCCTCCTGCTATAGTGTGAAGTAGTTAGAGACACTAGTAAATGGATGGGTATGGCTGCATTCCAGTAAAGCTACTTAAAACCCCTTCATCCAGCCCACAGGGCCTGGTTCAATGTCTCTGGCTCTAGCAGTCCCTTACTTCCCTTTGGCCTTGCTTCTGCCTCTGTCCTCCTCTGCCTGCTCAGCTCCTGACCTGGGCTGACACTTTTTTTTCCTGATTTTTCAACCATGTGAAGCCCTTTCCTGAAGGGAGCAGACAACATATGAGACTCTTAATCTCAGGGTCGTGGGTTCGAGCCCCACGTTGGGCACCAGATGTAATATGAATCTTAAAAGGTCTTAGTAATAAAAACAAACCCGGAGCCAGGTATTGGGGTGAATGCTGAAAGATCAGAGAAACAGAACAAGCCACAGCTAACCTCACCTTGATAATTCCTCAACTGATCTTGTTTCCTCAGACTGGAAGCCTCTGAATCCTCATCTGAATGGATCTCAGCTGAACTGCTACTAAAAGCTAAAAGCTTAAAAAAGCCTCTAGCTCCTGGTCTTCAGTTTTTATATACCTTTCTGCTTCCTGCCATCACTTCCTGGGATTAAAGGCATATGTCACCATGCTTGGCTGTTTTCAGTGTGGCTTTGAACTCACAGAGATCCAGATGGATCTCTGCCTCCTGAATGCTAGGATTAAAGGTGTGTGCTACCACTGCCTAAACCTATGTTTAATATAGTGGCTGTTCTGTTCTCTGACCCCCAGATAAGTTTATTGGGGTGCACAATATATCAACCACAGGCCTGAGCACTGCCATTTTGACTTCAGACTCCATTTTACCTGTAGGGTGAAATAAAGTTCAGGTTCCCAAGCCCTATGGGGGCTGAGAACTCTCCAATGGCTGACCAACCTCCTCCCTAAACTATAGAAATAGTCATTATGCATCTTTAGTTCTTTAGAAACATCATGACTGTCCCTAAGAACAGAAGGACAAATGAACCTGATTGGTTGGACTGAAAGGCTTGTATTGTATGTTGGTTGACAATGATGGAACACTCAAGGAAGCCCCTGATCTCTAAATCCTGATTGGTGAAAATTGTACTGTGACTTGACAACAAATGTTTGTGAATTTTATGCTTAAAAACCCAGCCCCTGCCCCTGCTCAGGGCTGTCAGGAGAAACAAGGCTCCTGAGTCCTTGTCCTGCAGCCCTGCTCCATCAGTGACCTGCTTATGTGGTGATTTATTCAATTATTTGGAAACTGTAAGTATTGTCCCTCCCTTTCCTTGTGGTGCATAGGGCTAGGTGTAACATTCCCATCATGCAATCTTTCTATTACGAGTCCTCTGCCACAACATTCTTGTACCAAATCCTCACCTGGCTCACATCCTACTTACATGAAGATATCTTCTTGGGTGCTGCCTCCCAAAGGAACCCCCCAGATCGCCTGATCTAAGTCACACACACCCATGTCCTATATCTTTCTCCTTTGATTCATTATTTCTGAAGTATATTTGCACCCATCTGGCACACTGCATTTGGAATGTGTTATGTTGAAACCTTCCCTGCTTAGTATGTGCACTCTCTGAGGAAGGGCTCTGTCTGCATACTCACAACTGTATCTCCTGAGCCTAGACCATTGCCTGAGAGACATCACTGAGGCTCAGGGAATATCTGTTGAGTCAGCCGATGAATGGATGAATAAATGACTCTAACATGATTCCAACCATGAGCAATTCTCATCTCTTTTAATCTAGAGAAAAAAAAAATTTATTTCATGATCAGTCTGACTTTCCATCTGTGATAGTCTGAAAATAGATAAAGAAAGAGAAAGATAGCATGATAAGTAGTTGAGTGATATAGATGCTAAGCCCCACTCCTAATCACGGAGCTATTTGCAATTGATACCTGCTGGGAAAAGGAAACCAGTCTTCTCCAATGGAGAGTCACTGGGTATATCAACCACACTCCAGGGCAGACTGGATGCTCAGGAATAGTTGGTCAAAACAAAACAAACTCCATGGGTATTTTTGGGGGGAAAGGGCA
Organism: Peromyscus nudipes; assembly: GCA_902168325.1. Classification (NCBI taxonomy): domain Eukaryota; kingdom Metazoa; phylum Chordata; class Mammalia; order Rodentia; family Cricetidae; genus Peromyscus; species Peromyscus nudipes. The sequence continues at coordinate 8,734 of CABHPH010136570.1, read as the reverse complement.
AGATTTTTGTTTCATTTTGTTCTGTTTTGGCATTTTTGTGTCTTATTGAATTTTGTTTGTTTTGATTTTCTTTCCTTCTTTTTTTTGGGGGGGGTGTTTTTGTTTGGGAGGAGGGTGCTGGGTAGGGACCAGGAGCATCTGGAAGGAGCCAGGGAAAATATAATCAAAATATATTGTATGAAAAAGAGTTTTAAATTTTAAAAATTATTTTAAAACAAAAAGAAAGCGAAGGGAAGGGAGAGAAAAAGGAAAGAGAGGATTCCTCTTGTACCTTAGCTGACAAATGGCACAACACCCCCCCCCCAAGACTCACTGAGGTCCTGGGTTACAATGGCAAAGCAAGCTATTGCCATTTTTTTCAAAAGACAGTTCTGGGTTTTCACAGACTCTTGTATATTCAAAAGCAAAAAGTCCATACCACCTTCTGATCCAGCCTTCTCTCCCCAGAAGGGAGTAACCTTAGAGAGGAAAGAGTCTTGAAGGTCACAGGGCAGGGGAAAGCACTGACCAGCACCACTACCCCAATCCCCATCCACACTCGCCCACACCCACCCATCCCACACCCACCCACCCTGCCCTGTCACCCAAGACACTTCTGTGTGCACCCTAACTTAATGCAATTCAGACATTTGTCATTCTCAATCTCAAAAGCAACACTAAGAAAACAGCCGGTTATTGTGTGTGGGTTTTTATGTCTGGTGGGTTCTTGCTCCTCTCTTGTTTATAAGTGAGCAATGGATACTGACCAATCAATACAATCCCTCTGTCTTTTAGGGGGAAAGCCCCTGTTACATCTGAAATCACTTTTATCTTTGAAGCAAAAATATTGGATTTGGAGTTGAATTAGTTAACCCTTGGTATCGCGCCTCAGAATTGTCTCCCCATGACAAAGGGTTGGTGTTAACCAGGGAGAGCCTTTCATCTGCTTTCAAGCCGTTTTTCTCTGATTTACGGTATTTGAAGAAGAAAGCATGTATTCATCCTGCCCGTCCCTCCCAACCCCGCAGAGGCTGGAGAAGGAAACCAAAGTTACTGAAAACAACATTTTACTCTGTTGTGGGATTGGCTTCACAGACCTCATTAATCCTCATCACAGCTCTTACAGGGGTTTATTTTCACCTTACAGTTTTAAAAGCAGGTTGAAAGAAGTAAGTTCTCTCTTATTTTTCCAAAGTTCGAGAAGTAACACAAACATAGAATTCAGAATCAGGCAGATTTGGATTTAAATTTCAGCTCTGGGGCCTCTGTTTCATGACCATAGGCAAACCACTCTTCTCAGAGTCTCCAGGGCTAGAGTTGTCCCGGTAGAAGGATTGTGAAAACGAAAGTGCCCTGCACCTGAGCTCTCCATGTAGACACCATGAGTCACATGTGCTGTGGAGCTCTTGACACGGGGCGTATGCATCCATGATCTGACTCTTGTGTTTATCTGATTTCCGCATACAGAGGTATACATGTGTAACAAATGGGTGACATTTTTCATCCCTGCACTTCCTCATAGAACATCCTTAGACCCACACAAGAGAGACCTTTATGCGGGGCCACACACTTTAGAGGGCCTACTCAGCTGTCCTCTGGTCATAGCCCTCCCCATGGTCAGGAGTCAGCGTGATAACCTGGTTCACATTTCTTTTCCACGTCCGCCTGTACCATGGTCTGGGTACTATGACCTGGGATTCCTGACTGAACAGCCCAAGTCCATGTCCAGGACTGCCTGAATCTCTTGCCTGGTTCTGAACAAGGTGGTGTGCCCCTGAGCCATGCACTTGACACAAGCTATGTCTAAGGAGGGGCTGAAATGGAAACAAACTAGTCTTGTGGGCTTCTGTATCCACACAGATGTGCACAGGGCCCTAGAGGGACACATGATCCAGCCTTCCTGGAGGAAGTATGGCATTGCTTTGCTGTCCCTGTTTTATGTTTGCAGTTCAAGCTGTGAGCTCTCACTTCCTGTGCCTGCCACCGTGCCTGTTGCTTCCTGCTCAGCTCCTCCACCACAGATTCCCATCTCTCCGGAACCGTGAACCAAAATGAACTCTCTCTTCCTTAAGTGTCCCTGGTCATGGTGTTTTGTCACAGGAGCAGAAAAGTAACTAATATGGGGACTCCCCCAGCACCTTCCTGTTATCTCCCCTTTGGACTACATTCTGGAGTTTACAGTTCTTGCAAATTTCCATCCAAAGAACACTAATACACCATCCTTATCAAGTTCCCAGTTATTGTGGTTGCTACTACATGAAGAAGAAAATAGAGCTGTGAAAGTTGCTACTTGTCTGTCATCCAAAGCCCATGATTGTATCTTTACAGATCTGTCTTCCCAGGAAAAATATCTCTAGATTTATAATCGCATCTGTTCCTGCCACCAGTATCTCTGAGCAGCTATTTTTCTAACCTTTTAATAATATATTTATGTATCTGTGTGCATGCATGTGGATACACACCTACCCCAGCACAGGTGTGGATGTTGAGGGGCAACTTGCTGGAGTTGAGTCTCTTCTTCCACATGTGGGATCCGGGAATGAAACACAGATCATCAAGCTTGGCGGCAAGAGCCTTCACCCAGTAAGCAACTGTTTCTAAGAATGCACACACTAAGAGAAAAGCTCGAAACAAAATGTCTAATTAACATATTGAGAACTCGCTGAGAACTGTACCTGCTTCCACTGGACCAGATATCAAGGCATCAGTTTCTGTTGGTTGTAGCTGGAGTTTTCCTGTGTCCCACCGGGTCCTGCAGCCACTGGAGCCCAATTAAACACACAGAGGCTTATATTACTTACAAACTGTATGGTCTATGGCAGGCCTCTTGTTAGCTAGCTCTTATATCTTAAATTAACCCATTTCCAATAATCTATACTTTGCCACGTGACTTGTAGCCTACCAATACCTTTACATCTTGCTTCTCCTGGTGGTGGCTAACCCATCTGCCTTGCCTCTCCTTTCTCTTCCTGTTTGGATTTCCCACCTGCCTCTAACCTGCCTTGCCATAGGCCAAACAGCTTTATTTAGCAACCAATCAGAGCAACACATATTCACAGTATACAGAAAGACATCCACAGCAGCTGGTGTTTGTGTTTTATGTGTGACTCATGACAACTCTTGATCAGGTATAGCCCAGAGAAGCCAAAAGGTTGGACATCCTACTGCAAGTATTGGAGGATGATTACAAGTTATATGCAAATATAGCACTGTTGTATATGAGGACCTTCAGCTGTGGACTTGGGTATACGTGAGGGGATACCAAACAGTCCCCAGTGGACAACTATTAAAAAGTTAACTTTGGGCCGGGTGTTGGTGGCGCACGCCTTTAATCCCAGCACTCGGGAGGCAGAGGCAGGCGGATCTCTGTGAGTTCGAGGCCAGCCTGGGCTACCAAGTGAGCTCCAGGAAAGGCGCAAAGCTACACAGAGAAACCCTGTCTCGAAAAACCAAAAAAAAAAAAAAAAAAAAAGTTAACTTTGGGCTTCATATTTTAATCTGTGAATACATTTCCCATCAGAATGTTGTACATAAATTTATTTTGCTAATTCATTTTTCCATATTTATAAAATTCCAGTCATTAAATTGATACTTATTTCTAATTAATAATTCATAAAATCAATAAAATGACAAAGCGTGGTATTACATGAAATAAATACAAAAATGGCAGTAGTAAACTTTCATTTATAAAAAATGAGATATCTAGCTGCATTGACTATCTTGGCATAGAAATCTTTTCACAAAATTATATGGCATTTGATGTTCCAAAGTGGAGAATCATGGGACAAACTCCCACTCAGCTGAGAGCTACAATTCTGGGTTAGCAGCCTTCCCTCCACCAGATTGTAAGAGCTCTGGTAGTCTCTGTCTTGGCTTCATTCCTGTGATAAAAGACCCTGACAAAGATAACTTTGGTGGAAGGAGACTTACTTTAGTTCAATGCTCCAGGTTCCTGCCCATCAGTGCTGACAAGGCACAGCAGCAGGGCCTCTGCCCATCTGGGCACACTATGCACATAACGAAACAGCAAAAAAGAAATTAATGAATGCATACTGGAGCTCAGCTCAGCTTCTCCAGTCTTACAATCCAAGATGCCCTGCCCAGGGAATGATGCTCTCCTCAGTGGGCAGTCTCCCCCACTAATCAAGACAATTCCCTACAGATTTGCCCTGGGCCAACCGTATCTAGATAGTCTCTCATTGAGGCTCCCTTCCCAGGTGATTCCAGGTTTGATCAAGTTGACAAAACCAGCCTTTAGTCCTACTATTTCCCCCTTTACCCAGGTTATCACGAAGCTCAGAACGAGTTTAGCACAAATTTAAAAATACCATGTGCAAGGTACTGAACTTTTGTGTGCACCCCCTTCTTCCCAGCTCCTTACATTCTTGTGCTGAAATCCTGACCTCTGCATGCAGTGCACTAGTGTGATGGTGGGGCCTTCAGGAAGTCACTTTAGTCTTGAGGCTGGAGTCCTCATGAATGAGATTCATGTCCTTATACAAGGGCCCCAGACTCTCTTGCCCCCTGGTTGTCATGTGAGGATACAAGGAAGAGTCAGGAGAACTCATCACCAGAACCATCTGGTGTCTTGATCTTAGACCTCCATCTCCTGTCAACGAGAAACTTCTGTTGTTATGAACCACTCTGTCCATGGTGCTTTGTTCTAGCATTCCAAACTGACAAAGACACAGCCTAAGGTCTCTTTTCCAAATTTGCTCTCTATTTCCTATGACTAGATCCTTTTTCCAAGAATATCTCCTATTCCCTCATATTAGGTCCTTTTTTAGTTTCTTAAGTATCTAGTCATCAAAGGAAGTGGATGAGATGATTATATGACATATATAGAGACAGGTATAATGGTCAGCACCACCCATCCTGCGTGTCCATCACTGCCACACTGTACCTCATATCCCCAGAACTGGCTCATCTTGAAAGTCTGTACCTTCTAACAAACATCCCCGTTTCCCTTGTGATCCAGCAGGAAAACACCTCTGCTTCTATGAGTTTTGTTTGTTTGTTTTTGTTTTGAGAGTCCATATGTAAGAGAGAAGGTGTCTCTCTGTATCTGGATGAGTTCACTTTGGCTGTTAGCCAGGTTCATCTCCATCATCACAAATGGCAGGAGTCCATCCTGTGGCTTAATTATATTCTGTCATAGAGAGCACAATTTCTTCACTTGTTAAGGAATGCTTGAGTTGCTCTCGTAGTCTATTGTGAATAATGCTGCAATGAACCTTTGATTCACTCAAGATAATCAGAGGAAAATATCAGCACCCGTGCATGGAGACCCTGAAACAGAACCACCTTTAGCCAACTAATGAGTCAGGGGCATTCTCCCCTGCATTTCCTTTTCATCTAATTACAGCCTCCAGATCTATTTACATCACAATGTTACTGTCCTGGACCTGGCCTCACCACCTCCTCTAGTTGGCATAGAAGGTTTATGTGGTTTGCTTTTCATCCCATCTCTTGGTGATAGAGAACTGTGACAATGCTCCTTGTCCAGGACATCAAAAGAAGTCAGACTCTTGCAAAAAGTCTCCATTCTTATAAGCCAGAACTGGAAGCCTGTTTCAGTTAGCCTTAATTGTGAGTTTCCTACCTTTCCTATGACTCACTTTTGTTCCCAGTTCCTTAACATATGATGTGGCCCCTTCTGGTGACACATTAAAACTCAGTAATTTGGGAGAGATTTCATAATGGGAAGACTGTGATACATGTACATAAATAATGAAAATTAATTACTTGAGCTAAACTTTGGATATACTTATTTCAGTACATAATATCAGAAAAGCAAATGAAAAGAGCCCAGTAGGTTTTTTAATTCATTTTTAATAAATTATTTTTAATAAATTCTACTGAGTCTCAAATCTAGTAACTTTACCTCTTACTTGTAGTTTCAATAAACTCAAAGCCAAGGCTATCAATATGTAACTAGAATCTATAATGGGTTAGGGTAGATCCTTACCTTAGTAAACGCAAGAAAAATTAAGGGGCCTGGAGGGAAAACTTATGGTTAAGAGCACTGGCTGCTCTTTCAGAAGACCCAGGTTGAATTCCCAGCACCCACCTGACAGTGCACAACCATCTACAACTCCAGTTTCATGGGACCTGACACCTTCTTCTGGCCTCCACAGTCACCAAGCACTCCTGTGGGGCACAGACATACTTAAAGGCAAAACACCCATACACATATTTTATTTTTAATTTAGAGAAAAACATCACTTCACTTGCTTATGGTGAGCCCTTCCTTGAGCCCTCTATGTGCTGGCAACAGTTCCCACTCTGTGCTTCAGAAGTACTAAGTTCACACCAGCCAAGGTATACCTCTGAGGCTGGGAGCCATGCTGGCACTCTCCTATGACTACAGCCTGGCACTCTCCTCTCCTGTGACTGCAGAAGCCCGGCAGCTGCTCCCTTCCCTCTTAGACTCTCCAAGCTGGAGGATCACAAGGCCGGCTGGAGTCGGCCAGGCTTTCTTGTCCTGAGATTTGACACTGATACCATTTTCTGCATCTGAGTACTACTGGGTGCCTTCTTTTCTCCCTGTCCCACAGACTTAGATCCATCCTCTTCCTTAGTCATAATTCTGGAACCTTGTGTTCACACATCCTCTTCCCCAAATAAACAAATTCCCAAAATGTATAACCTTAGAGGAGAAGGGAAATAGTATCTCTGCAATTCCCTTCACTTCGCCCTCACTCTTCATCTTTTCACAAAAATCATAAGAAGTGAGAGGGAAAAAAGATGGTGTCTCCACCTGCATAACATGACCCAAAATCTAAGCACTCTACATTCTTGCAAAGAGATACGCATTGGAACCAAACTGAAAACCTGCCTCTGCCACATCCAAGCTGGGTAGCCTTGGCAAGTTCTCAGAGCTCTGTTTCCTTGCACAATAAATTTATGTAATAATATTTATCTCCCAGAACTGCAGTGAAGACTCTGGTAATGTGTATAAATCATCCAGCATACAGCAGGCATTAACAGGCACTCTCGCTCCTAGCTCCCACCCATACTCAGCTATAGAGTGGGTTGTGTCAAACAAGAGAACGTACTTCCCACACCCAGGAGAGCATGCTGCGAGCTACAGAGGGAACCGACTTGACACAAAGCCATTACCGGAGCTCACAAACATTACTGGAAATTCCCCTGGTGCTCATAAGCTGCTGCAAATCTTTCACCCTTGAGTTTGTCAAAGCACATCTTGAAGCAGTTTACATTTTCAACTCATAAACCCCCGAGAGAACAAGTCCCACCTGCTAGTCACAGTCCATAATCACCTCTTCACTAACAGTAATGTTCAGGGAGGCAAGGAGAAGGGGAGGCGGTCCAAGGCTGTGCCCAGTTGTGGGTTGAATTTGCTACTTTCTGCCTGTGAGATCTTGAGTAAGCAGCTGGCCTGAATGTTCTTCAACTTCCTGCAAAATGGAGACGATGATGCCCAAGCCAATGGCTCTTCAGCATCAGAACCTCTGGGCCATGCTTGCTCTTAAGAGATTGTTTTCATGTATGTACCCATATCCCTTGCGTGGTCATACTGGCCCTGATATTCTGGCATTCTTACTCCCTATCTGAAGCCCCCTCCCCTCCCTCCATATAGCTGCTTGATGATCCCCATTGCTGAACACACTACCTTCGCTTTCCTGAATCCTAATTCAAAAGGCCTCTCTTCCCCTTCCCCCTCCTCCTGGCAGCTGCTGAGATTTACAGCTTGTCTACCCTATTGTTTTCTCTCAAACTCTGATATGATTGTCCTTGAGCTTTCTCTTAGGTCTGTTTCTAAATTCTTTTTATTAATGAAGTGAGGAACAGAAAAAGAAACCCCAATTTGAGTCTGTAGACATTCCTGCCAGGGCTCCCTGATGCCTGTCACCCTCCTGGACACTGGTGCCTGAGACTAGGTCTCAGATATTAGTCAAACCTCTAGTCAGCCCTTCAGGAGTCTGGTTTTGAATGCTGGCCCCACCTCAGGGCAGTCTTTTGAGAAATTGTGTCAGGGGAATGGGCATGGACTTAGTGAGTTAGGTTGCAAATATTGACTCTGTCCCTAGATGGTCCTTCCTGACAAAACTCTCTCTCTCTCTTTCTCTCTCTTTCTCTCTCTCTCTCTCTCTCTCTCTCTCTCTCTCTCTCTCTCTCTCTCACACACACACACACACACACACACATACACACACCTCTCTCTCTCACACACACACACACACACACCTCTCTCTCTCTCTCTCTCACACACACACACACACACGATATAGATATGATAGGATGAAAGGATAGATTAATGAACCTACTTTTAAAGAGCAACTTTAATGTTTTACATTAGTATAGATTTTAGTTTATTGATACAAACTTAAAGTTAATTTTGTTATACTGTGTGTATATTTCTACTCTTGTTTAAGGTGTTATGTTTGTATAGCTCATTTAAAATTGTAATGGATAATTAAAAATAGATTAATAATTAGTCATCTATGATAATCATACTTGTAGCCATGTTAGTTAAGTCTTCTAGGTATACATAGATATATTTCAGATAGATAGGTAATTTTCAAATACTTCAAAGACCTACAGAATATGGCATTTAAAATATTTTAAAAATTTAGACTTTTTGGACAGACATGTCTGCTCCTGGCAGCACCAATTTACTTCAGAGAGGAAAATGGGCATCGAAGACACTCCGTATGGAGTTTATCTTCACCTTGGCAAAAATAGCCATTTGGGCAAGAAACTGTTCTTGCCTGGACTGCTTGATCAACTG
>CABHPH010136569.1:0-48100 GCA_902168325.1 Peromyscus nudipes | reverse complement strand
CAACCCCAGGTTCTTTTCTTCAGGAGTCTTCCCTGTACACTGTGGTTTCCTAGATTGCAATACATGCCGATATGATTTGGAGTTCTAAAAGGTCAACTATGGAGCATTGATTACTGTGTACTGCTATCTTTTTCAAGTCCCTATGCTTTTTTGGGGATATTTTTTCCTTAATGTAAGAAAAGTTTATCTTTAATTAGAACATAATAATTATACCAATCAGTGGAAAGGAAGATGCAGATGTGAATAAGTGCTAGTGTCATATTGTGTAGGAAGATGAGCATCTTTATCTACAGAACGTGTAATGGGGCTGGAGAGATAGCTCAGGGGTTACCAGTGCATGATGCCTTGCAGAAGACCTGGGTTTGGTTCCCAGCACCCACCCTGGGCAGCTCACAGCTGAGTCTAACTCCAGTGCCAGGAGACCTGACACCTTCTACAGTCTATGGGCACTGCACTATATGCCCAGATAGACAGACAGATGGACAGGCAAACAGACACACACACACACACACACACACACACACACACACACACACACACACACAATTTTAAAAAATAAAAATAAATCTTTAAAATATGTAATATGTTACATGTTTAAAAAGAATTGAATGGTAATTTTTTAAATGCTCTCACCAAACAAAAATGACAAATGTGTGAGGTGATGGATATATCACTTATTGACATCTTTTATCAGTTCCTCTTATATAAAATTGGGAAAAAATTCATATTGTATATTATATCAGATGAGTTGGGATAAAATCCACATAATTGGCTTCTTTTTGACTAAAAACTTAAGTGTATTACAGTCCTCATGCTGTATAATTCTGCATTCTTTGTCCTCTACTTTTTGATTTTTTTTTCTTAAAATACAATTTAAGGGCCAGTGTGAAGATTAGTGCCGGAGCATTTGCATAGAATGCACTAAAGTCCTGGGTCTCATCACCAGCACTGAGGAAGAAATGAATACATAAAAGTAAAATAAATTTCATTTTGGAAAAAAAAATTCAGTTTGTAAAGAAATGGCAAAGATCCTACAGAGCCTCCCCATGTGCCTCTATGATGTTGTCACTTAACATGACATCATTTATCAAATTAAAAAACAATAGCATCACAGCATTATTATTAACTGAAACTCCAGGCTTGGTGTGGGCTCCATCTGCTTTGCCTATTACAACCCCCCCCCTTTCTGTGCATATAGCCAGTCTTAGTATCTGAAATTCTAAACACTCCAACATAGGAATCTCTTTTGAAGGGCAACATAGCACCATGATAGGATGTTCCACATTATCAATCTGTTTAATGCCCCAAACTGTTCACATACATTATGCAGTTTGCTTCAGGCTCTGTGTATGAGGTGTATACGAAACATAAACTTTGCCTTAGGCTCATGGCCCATCCCCAGGATATCTCATTAGATATGTACAAATATTCTAAAAATCCAAATAATACAAACTCTGAAATACTTCTGGGCCTAAGCGATTTTTATAGTAGACATTCATCCTGCCCTTACCTGTGCAGGTATTTTGCAGGATGTAGGTATAGAATGCCATCCTTTTAAATGACAGAAAAAATAATGAGAGCATACCCTAAGATGAAATAGAAATTTATATTCTATTAGAGATTAAAAACTAAATGGTTTCAAATTGATAGAAGAAGGAAGAGGGTTCATTATTTAATAAATGCCTTATAGGGAAGTCAGTGGTAGGCCTTGAGGGCTGGCCCTTTCTCCTGAGAGTGAACTGGTTGAATTCCATCATTATGATTTGACTTTGGTTCTAAAAGTATATAAGAAGTTTGAATAGCCTGATGTGTTATTCCTCTGAAATAGACTTTTTTGATTTAATCTTTTTTTAATATGTAGAAAAACAACTTTTCAGTCACATAAATTTGTTCCTACTAGTTTTTCAGCCTGAGAGTCTCATGATAGCTACTCTTGCTTTATGCTTTATTATGTAATTTAATTTTTCATATCTTTCTTTTATTGGCTCTAAAGTCAGTTTAGAAAAAATAATTAGATTATGAGGTTAAAGCCATGGTTAAGATAAAAATGACGGTTCAATAAAGAAACTTCAATATAATCTCTATCTTCTAAAATAAAATACAGCTGCTATGAGATTTAATTATGGTATTATTCAAATACATTTTCCCTGTACATTGAAAACACACAAGAGAGAAACTCCAAGAAAGGTACTTGGTTGACAAGAAAAAAAGTAATGTAATACATAAAATTGTAATTTATGAAATATGATAGATAGGCCATATTGAGAAGAAATAACACATTGTCAAAGCCTTACCCTGAAAAGATCCATTGGGCTTGCTTGAGTAACTGATGGTCAGGCCAACAGGCCTGGGCTGATGGTTCGTGTTCTAAATTGACATTTTTACCATTTGGATGGTCTTGGAATGCGTAGCCTTTCTTTAAACCCATCTGGAAATCAACACCAGATAGTTCACAGTCATAGGGCCCCTAATCATGACTGGAGAGGAAACAAATCTAACCTGAGAAGAAGTAGAGCTCCTGGAAGTAACTACCCCAGGCCTGCTTCATAGACAGGAGGCCTCCAGAGAGAGCCTCATCAGGTATAGATGCCACTGCCCTGAACTGTGTTTAAGATGGGATCTCGCAGGGCACGATGGCACACACCTGTCACCCCAGCACTTGGGAGGCTGAAGTAGAGGAGCTTATATTACAGGTCAGCCTGGGCTACATCCTGTCCTATACTCCGTCTCTCTTCCAAAAGATTAAGTCCTTTGAATTAAAACACGTTTTAGTAAAGTAACATGTGAATATCATTTAAAGACTCCGGTAGTGTTCTTATGCACTAGAACAAGACATATAGAAAAGCCTAACAGTGATGTGCCCTGCTCATCTTTATCCCAGATCTTTTCTGCACGGCTACCCCATCTTCAGGATTCTGAATTCATACCTTTTTCTTCATCTTTGCTTGTTTAAATGAGAATCTTTTATTGCTAATTAGTGGCTTAAAAATGTTAGGCAGGAAGGGTTGGGAGATGGCTCTGTTGAGAGAGTGCTTGCTACATACACAGTGTGGAGAGCTGGCTCTGGCTGTCCAGCACCCCTGGAAAAAAGCTGGGTACAGCAGCACACACCTACAACCTCAGCATGGGATGAGGGTAGGGAGAGACACATGGATCTGTGGGGGCTTGCTGGCCAGTAAGCCTAACCAAATTGGTGAACTCCAGGTTCTGTGAGAGATCCTGTCTCATAAGATAAGGTGGAGAGCTCAGATGGCTTTGTCATCAGTTTCTCTGTGGGCAGCATTCCTATAAGTAAGCATTTTCCAAGCAGGGAGTAGAAACCCATTAGTAAGTTACAAAATCAATTTAGTGGGTTGTAACTAATATGATAAAAATAGAGTTGAATAGATAATATTAGAGTTTAGTTTTTTTAAAATGTCCAATGTAACCTCTATCTTCTAAAGTGAAATAAAATACAGCCCCTAAGATGTTTGATTATGGCACATGATTAGGATAAATATTCATTATGTAACTTCTATGTGGACATGTGTCTGTGTTTCTATGTGTTTAATGTAAAAGAGTACATCTACTATGTGTACACATATGTATAGGATGTGGCCCATGTGTATGGAGGCTAGAGGTCAATATCAGATGTCATACTAAATCACTCTCCTTATTTTTTGAGATTGTTTCTCCCAATGGGCCCATAGCTTAGTGATTGGCTTAACTGGTTGACCAGAAAGCTCTGGGGAGCCCCCTGTCTCCACCCTCCCAGAGCAGGCACATTTACCAATTCCAGCTTTTTTGTATGTCAGGTCCTAAACACAAACATTCATGTTTTTGTGGCAGGTACTTTAATGAATGAGCCATCTCCCCCTGCCTCAGTTTATACAACTTCTAATCATATAGTATATATAGAGACTATTGATACATGTATACCTAGGTGTAAGTGTTTATGCATGCAAACAGTAATATGCATATAAGTGTATTTGTATGTATAATTTATTTATTCATTTATTTGTCATGTGTCCCAACATAAAATATATTCAACTGTACATATGAAATTGATTTGGTAGTAACTAGCCAAATAACTTCATTAAAGTCATATAGTTTAGCTTGCTATGTCTGACTGTGAGTCATGAACAAAAATAAGTTTGGGAGAAATTTAACTGACTTAAGTCACAAAATAGCAAAGATCTGTCTTCCTGGCAAGGTTTCAGCTTCTTCTTGTGTAAAATAAGGATAATAATTCCATCTGCTTCAAAGAACAAGGATTAAAGTGCTCAGCAGGACCTCTTGCCCATGCTAAGTACCAAATACATGTTCGCTGCTGTCCCTGTGATCATTACTGACACCATTATCCTGTGCTGCTCCACCCTTGACATCTTTGTTTCTCACTCTTCGGACATTCTGCTTCAGGCCTGTCAGCATCCCTGAATCCTTTGTGTCTGTCATCAGATGGGTAACACTCTGGTCTTTGGTCCCAGAATTTGGGGAGCATTAGCAGAAGTCTTTAAGAGTCCTGCTCAGGAGATCTCTATGAGGGATCGGGTTGAGGGCTGGATGGAGGGGGAGAGTAATGAAAGAGATATCTTGATGGGGGGGCATTTCAAGGTCAGGTAGAAACCTGATGCAAGGGAAACTCCCACAAATCTACAAGGATGACCCCAACTAAGACTCCGAGCAATGGTGGATAGGTAGCCTGAACTGGCCAGCTCCTGTGATCAGATTAGTAACTACCCCAATTGTCATTAGAGAGTCTTTGTCCTGTAACTGATGGAAACAGATGCAGAGATCCACAGCCAAGCACTAGGCTGAGCCCAGGGAATCCTGTTAAGGAGAGGGAGGAAGGATTATATGAGCTGGGGAGTGGTTGGGTGGGGGTCAGGGTCGTCACAGGGGAACCTACAGAAGCAACTGGCCTGCTCACGGGAGCTCACAGACTCTAGACTGATAGCTAGGGAGCCTGCATATGTGTGATGGTTGTGTGGCTTGGTCTATTCCTGGGACTCCTGGCAGTGGGAGTGGAGCCTTTCCCTAATGCTTGGCTGGCTTTTGGGAAGCTGTTCCTAATGCTGGGTTGCTTGCCCAGCCTTAATACAAGGAGAGGAGCTTAGTCCTACCTCAGCTTTCTATGCCACACTTTCTTAGCACTCAGGGGAGGCCTGCACCTTTCTGAACAGAGGTGGAGGAGGGGTGGAATGGAGGGACAGAGAGGAGGTGTGGGGAGGTGAGGGGAAGCTGTGGTTGGGATGTAAAATAAATGAAAAAAATTAATAAATAATAATTAATAAAATAATGTCCCACTCAAGCCAGGGAGGATTTACCAAGGTGAGATGTGGGACTATATGTGTGTCTCAAACCACCTTGTGGACAGGCAAGGCATGGCAGGGCAGTGGGGGAAATTGAGTTAAAATAGCCAGGAAATAGCTCATGTGAGGAGAATGTGGGTACAGTGAAGTCATGTAGGTGGGCCTCAGAGACAGCACAGCCGGCTCTTTTGTTGTTGTTATTGCTAATGTGAGTTCTGGGGATCAAATTCAGGTCCTCCTGCTTGACTAGGAAGCCGTCTCACCAGCCCCGAGACTCATTTCACTCTACAAAAGGTCCAGGAAAGTTAATGGAACCAGGAAGAGTCAGAAACAGACTGAGGACCAGAGTTCAGAAATTGGGTGTTTTCTTTGTGCCCATATCCCAGGATCATATCATTGTACACTGTGTGAAAACAGTGTGCTCTCCTGATGTGTGTTTTGCTGAAGGGTTTGTCGCTGCTGGGTTTGGCTTTGATCCTCTGAATCATATACAATGAAATGCTCAGGCCAATTTTAGACTAAACTTTATTGTGGTGGCTCTAGGGGGAAAGGGCCAGCCAAAGAAACACACCCTGACCAGAGCCAGAGAAACACACTTTGGCCCTGTAACTCGAGCCAAAGAAACACATCCTGACCCTGAAACCAGAGCCAAAGAAACATACTTTGTCCTTAGAATCAGAGTCAGTGAAAGGAATATGCCCTGGCACTAAAATTAGAGCCAAAATGCTAAAAGGGACCAATGAAAGAAACACACTTTGGCCCCGAAACCAGAGCCAAATCTGCTGCTGACCAACTGAGCATGAAACTAACCAATCCCTGAACAGAAAAATGAACCAATCACTGAACAGAAAACCAACCAATCCTTGAGCACGAAATCTAGCCAATCTGAGCTTGTCCCAAGCTCAAGGGGATTGAAATCTAACCAATTCCCACAGTAAGAATCTCAACCCTGAAAAAACTCCACCCCTAAGAAGCCCTATATAAGCCCTGTGCTTGTTCAGTCTACAGCTGCCTGCCTTTTTCCACCCTGGCTGAGGCAGCTGATCTCCTGGATTCTTCCCTCCCAATAAATCTTTTGAATGAGGTTTGGGTGAGACTTTCTTTCGCCAGAGCAGAGACGGAGCCTGGGTTGAATGGAGCAGAGTAGAGGAGAACTGTAAAACTTTTTCTGGGGAAATCTTCCCCTAGCAGAGCAGAGTTGTTACACCCCCAGGGACCTGAGCAGAACTATAACAACTTCGCTGGGGACCAAGACAGAGTTGTTACATTGGGGTACCCTTTCCCTGGAGCAGGGCTGTAAGCTGCTGTGCTCACAGTGACTTTGTGGTCTTCCTTGGCTCCCAACTGCCAGGGTGCTTTTCCATGTGATCTGCAATGCTTACAGTGACCACTTTCAGATGATGGTGCCATGTGTCTGAAGCTGCCTCACCCCAGAGATTCTCCCCTGTGTATAGATTTCTTCTCCCTCAAGATCTGAGTTGTTCTTTCCTATTGGGAGTCGTCCAAGGTTGTGTCTAGACCAGACAGAAGGGCTCTGTCCTGTGCAGTAACTGGCTGAGAAGAGATGAGTTTCTCCCTATCCTGTTCTGCCATGTGTAACATGGGTACATGTTAGATAATGTCAAGCGGCCTGTTCATCCCTCTAATCCGGAAATCATATGATCTCATGTAACCATGAGTGTAACCATTCATTCTTCAGACACCTACTGAATAGACCTCTGTGCCAAGGTCTTGGACAGCTTCAGAATACTATGCTGGAGAAGGCCAGTGGGAACACTCCCTGACATGCGGGCTACATTCAAGTTGCAGGAAACAGACAATAAATAAGTCTGCAAATTAAAAAAAAAGATACTTTCCTAGGAAAGCAAAATATTCCTATGAAAATAAAATGTCCTATCTATTAAAATAGAGGAGTAAGTACTAGCTTGGGGGAAGAAGCCTGATTTCGCTACCGTGGTTGGGAATGGCTTCTTCCAAAATGCAAGTCCAGAGCTGAGAGCTGGGAAGTGGGTGGACTATTGTGGGAGGCTGAGGAGAACGCCACGGCATGTAGGCAAATGAAACAAGATATGCAAAGACCTCGAATGTGCTGAAGGAGGAAAAAGGGGGCTTCCCGGGAGTGTGGGGACCAAGGTGCTGGCAGAGGAGAGCTCACAAGATGTTTGACCCTAGAAAGCAGTTTGGATTTTACACTTGTTAGGAAACCAACAAGGAATGATGGGTTTTAAGCATTATGATGGTAGAACTTGAATTGTATTTTCCCAAAGATTCTGGCTGCTGATTGGAAGTTAAGCAAGTAACTAGAGACGATGTGGGTATGTGCATGAGGGGTGTCTGGTGTGAGAGCTGCCTGCTGCTGCTTGCAAGATAAATGTGGTGTGGAAACTAGGGAATGGGCAGTGAAAACATAAGGAAGTGTGGAGATACAGGTCATGAAGTGTGTGTGTGTGTGTGTGTGTGTGTGTGTGTGTGTGTGTGTCAGAGGCTAACTTTAGTTCTTCCTCAGATGGTAACCACCTTGCTTTTTAAAAAAATTTTACTTTTTAAATTTTTATTAAAATTTTATACAGTATTTTTTTTATCATTCTTCCCCTCCCCAAACTCCTCCCAGATCCTCCCTATCTCCTTATCCATTCAAATTAATGTCTATTCATCTCTCTCATCTCTCAAATATGACCTCACAGAAGCTCTGACAGCATGCACAGGACCTGCACAGGTTCAAACTAGATAAAGCTCCCAGCACTGAGAAGGAGAAGTGGACACAAAGTCCCACCTTGGTATTTTTTGGTGGGGAGGGGAGTTCTCACTAACCTCCAACTCACAAAATCAGCTAGATGGCTGGCTGGCCGGCAAGCCCCAGGGATCAGCCTGGCTTCACCTTCCCTGTACAGAGATTGCTGGTGGGCACGGCCAGGCTTGTTTTTGGTGTGTGTGTGTGTGTGTGTGTGTGTGTGTGTGTGTGTGTTGGGGTGGGGCATGGTTTTGGGGATCACACCCAGGTCCTCATGTTTGTGCAGCAAGGACTTTATCCACTGAGTTGACGCCCTCAGGCTGTATTTTGAAGACAGCAGCAGCCTTCGCTGGGGGTTGCCTGCAGGAGTGAGGGAAAGAGAGGAATCCAGCATGAGACCTGAGATGGTGATTTATGACTGTGGGAAGGCAAGGCTCCTCTCGCTCTTGATGACATCCTTGTGCTGTCGCTTTGTCTGATTTTATCGCTCTACTTGTACATGATCCTGTTTCTAGCTCCTCCCAGGGAAGAGAGGTCCCTCATGCCTCTAGTTAGTTTGTAGACTCTCAAGTTCCTTCTTTTTCTCTGCTGTATCCCTCCTGCTGGTCTTTGGGCCTAGATTATGGTCTTGAGGGAGGTGGTTATATAGGGGTCCTATGGGCAGGGCAGATGGTGCTATTAATTCATGCCTCCGTTACGAGAATTGATGGCCTGTAGCCAGGATGCCATGTTGATATTTATGACTGGTTTCTATGAAGAATTCACACTCTCAAGAAAAAAAAGAAAAAAAAAACCCGTTTTCCAAGGAAAAGTTGAAGATAGCTGAGCAGTGGATATTTGTTTCCATTTTCATTTTCCCAACATATAATATAAGTTGCATTACAATAAATTCCGTCAATTCAAATGTTTTTCATCTGAAAAATTGAATACATTCTTTTTCTTGCGCCTAACTGCACGGGGTGATCGTTCATGTTTGCACGGTCTTTGTTATGTTGACTGGTCACAGTTGCTGGTGTTAGTTCACTCCTAAGTAATGACTTTTCTGTATTGGGGAAGACAGGGGACTTATTAGATGTCAGAGGCCATCTAAAGCATTTTCAACTCAGCGTTTTTAATAGCGGTTCTTTCTTTGATTCGCTGTTCCTCCCAATCCCCTCTCTCCTGTTTCCTTCACCCATCCAGCCTGCATTTCCACATCTCTCCTCCTCCAGTCTCTTTTTTCTTCTCTGGGTACCACCTGCTCCCTGTCTCTTCTGGATGTTTTCTGCTGCATCTTTACATCCATTGAGAGTCCTCAGCAGTCATCCTTTGTTGCTGGATAACTTCCCCTACAGTAGTGCTATGTGGACTTCCTACGGGGAACATTTATATATATCCATGGCGACGTATCTATCTTTTACGGACAAAATAATAGTGGATTGTATCCAGGGCCAGCATCTGGTCTTGACTTCATGGGCAATTTTTTTTCCACCTGTGGCTGCTGTCTGCCTCGGAGGACTTAGAATGCCCTGAAAGCAAGCTATTCCCTTTCCCTTCATCTACTGTGAACACAGATGTACTTGTTCATTTCACTGGCCCCTGAACATGATGCTATTACACTCCGACTCTCGGGAAATAAATCTGATTGGTAAATCAAGCACAGTGAAATAGTGTCCATGCAAGGATAGTTAAATGATGCAGTTACTCGCTTTAGTTGGGACACCATGTCACACCTGGTGCATAGTAGGCACTCAGACAGTGCATGCCAGATGAATGAATGTCTATCTAGATGACAATTCTGAGATGCAGTTGGGTCTGGGAGAGAAATTCTTGGACAGTGGAGGGCTAGCATTGCTACCACAAGGTATATTCTATTGGGAACAGAGACACAGATACAAGGAGAGGGCCATCAGATAGTGAGGGGTGTCACCCCTTACCAGGGGTAAGGTTGGGTACTATTTCAGGTATAAGTGGCCGGGGCGGGGGGCGAGTAGGAAGGCTCTGAGATGATAAGTGACCTCTGAGTGACAAGAAGGAACCAAACAAATTAAGAAGACAGGGTGCCAAAGTTGACGGAGCGTAAGATTTGGGTGTCGAAGACAAAGGCTGTTGGCAGATATGATTTTTGGGTGTCTGTGGAGCACAGCAGCGGCAGAGGCGGCGGCGGCAGTGGCAGCTACACTGGGGGAGCAGGCAGCTGTGGTGTGAGCCGAGGTTAAGGAGGAGCATGTGGCCAGACAAGCCGAGACCTTATATTGTAGAGAAGACCCATGATCTTTGATTAGATTTTCACCGGGAAGCCTGTGGATGGTTTCAGATGAGGACGTGGATTTTAGTTTTAGTGTATTACCTTTGCTGGTGTGTGGAGAATGGATTGTAGAGATACACGTATAGAAAGAGCAGTGGGTGTTCTAGGTATTTTACCCAGTGGGATATCCCTTCTTTGATTTTGCCAGAGCTTGGTTGAGAGAAGACAGCTTATCTCCCGCAGCTGATTGGTGTTGGGGTGGAGATGGCCATTACCTCATTTTCACTGCTCCCCTCCTGTCATTGGCAAAGCCCTGGTTTTTAACCTCTGCCTGTTGCCACCCCCTTTTGCTTTGTAGGTACATCCGTGTAGCTAAGTGAAAGTATTATACAGGCTTTCCAGGAAGTCTTCTTAAAGAGAGCGGGAATCCTGCCCCCTTCTCTGCCCCCTCCCCTTCTGCTCCCAGGAGTGAGAGGTGATGACTGGGATGCAGCATTCATAACAACTCGTGAGGACTAGACCCACATGCCATGTGGCAGACAGTGGAGCTGGCAGCAAGGAACCCAAGTCCCAGGTAAATGACAGGAGCTCCACACCATATCTGCCTGCCTCTAGACATATTGTAGGTGTCAAAGGAAAAAAATCTCCTATCTTATTCAGAGCACTAACAGGTTAGTATTTGGGTGGCCTTGTTTTTGTCCTGTACAGCTAAGCATGATCCTAACTGCTCACCTTTGAGAGCACTAATAATAATAATAATAATAGGATAATTTGGTTCTTTAATGTGATCATCTTTATTCCAAGACGTGTGTGTGTGTGTGTGTGTGTGTTTTCCCTTAATCCTTATAAGAATTCTGTGGTAGAGCCTAGAACCAGGCTCTAGCAGGGCTGTAAGGATGATAATACTTATATAATATCAGGGCTGCAAGGCACAGGAATAATTTAGTAACTTTCCCAGAGGCACACAGCTAGTAGATGTGAAGACATACTGATTCTGGTTCCAAAATTGTGAAGACTGTTCTATTACACCTTTGTTAGACTGCTGTACAGAGAGAGAGGGAGACAGAGAGAGAAAGAGAGAGAGAGAGAGAGAGAGAGAAAGAGAGAGAGAGAGAGAGAGAACATACTATACTATAATGCTATAATGTCAGAGGACAACCTTCCAGTGTTGGGACTTGCCTTTCATCTTGTTTGCGACTGTGCCTGGTCACTACATAGCCAGGTCAGCTCACCTTCGGGATTCACCTGGCTCTGCTTGGCGTCTCACTGCATGAGTGCTGGTATTACAGATGTAGTAACCTGCTAATACATCTGGTTTCCAGTAGGTTCTGGAGATTCAAGCTCAGGTCCTTTTCCTTGTTCAGCCAGTGCTTGACCATCAGGCTGTCTCTCCAGCCCCATAGTTTTTATAGTGACTAAAACAGCTTTTTGATCGTTTAGGGAATGGGGCCAGAGGGAGTGATTTCGAGGCAGATTTGTGTCATGTATTAGTCAGGACAGACTGCTGCTGCTGTAATCCAACTGCTGTAGCTTCCCGCTGAAGAGGCTGATTTTCTGCCATGCAATCCCCTGGGTGTTGACTTGAGGCCTTATGTCCATGCAGTGTCCCAGGGACTCAGACTCTTCCTGCTTCTGTCCCCCATCCGCCACCTCCCATCCCAGCACTCCAGACAGCTCTTTCTTCTCTCACATCCAGAGCTTTCTAGATTCAGCTCAGTGTCCTGCTATCCTCATAGCCTGCTGGAGCCCGGGCAAGTGTCACTCCATCCCTTGGTCATGTCCCATTCTGTTGAAGCCTTTGCCAGGGTGTAAGTCACACGCTACTTGATGCGGCACATCTCCTGCTGTATGTTACTTTCATTACCTACATATGTGTAGAGTTTTGTGAGGGTGAGCTTTACACATGGAATCAGGGCTAGACAAACTGCCATTCGGTTTGGAATAAATACAAGTGGATTATTTTTTTTTACTTACACCTTAATATTCATGTAGGGAATTTTGCCCTCTTTTAACTCAGCAGTTGTAAAATTCAGTTTTAATTTCTGCTGTTATCAGAAATAGCATCCTTTGGTTATTATCTGAGTAGATGAGGTTGTTTCCTAGCACTGTGCTGAGTTAAGATTAAACAAATGGCCGGAGCAGAACCCAGATCCATGGTTACTTTGCTGTCGTTTTCCTTTGCTCTGAAGCCCACTTGGTGATTTGAACTGGTAAGTTTCACTGGTGGAGTTAGAGTCCCATATATCCACATCTATCTGTTCTGGGTAACTCGCAGGGAAGGACTTGCCTTCCTCTGTATTTGTGTATACACACATCTATAAAAATGAAATTACCTGCAAAATCACTGCAGATAGAGTTTCGCAAATTCTGTGCGTGTATCCAATCAACGCTACTGCAATATACAGTTAAACAGGAAATGGGCTTTGGTTATTAAGTGGTGGCAGATTGCTTGATATACGGAATATTTCTCTGAGTTCTATTATTTGTATTTTATTCTCAAATATTTTAAGAAGACAAGCTTCTAAATTCACCGAGGGGCTCTGTGTCATCAAATCTCATCAGCAGTCACCAAGGTCCCTAATTAACTTATACTCCATAGACCCATCTCTTTGCCTCTATTTTTCTCCATTCTCTCTAATGGTACTGTGAGTTACACTGGAAAGAACAATAAGATTTAAGAGAAGAATTAATTTAGAAGTTAGGAACGGAAGAGATAAGGGAAAATGAGAAAAAGCGTCTCACTATTTTGTCTTGTAAATGGCTTTCCTTTCCTAGGCTAGGAAAGCCATTTATCCAAGGAGAGGAGGGTGTTAATGAAATAGATCATGAACATAGCTATTACAGTAATGAATTTTAACACTCACTTTGTTATGTGATATTTTATTTATGAGTTCCTTGATCATTCAGATAAAGACAAGAAGTTTATGGCACTACATTATGTCTTGTTTTCATAAACATATTCAGTAGTTTAATAAACATAATTTATTTTTTTTCCTCCTTAAAAATCAGCAAAATTTATGAGAGATTATCTTAGGGTTAATGAAGTCTAACATTAAGGAAATATTACCCCATAATATTGGAGCCTTCCGAGTTGGAGTTGTAATTGCTTAATGCTTTTTTCTACAGGCTATTTTTATAAAGTACATGCTTTGTGCCATTAATCCAGTTTTTACAAGTTCTACTTAGACCAATTCATTGGGAATTATGTATCCATGTTTATATTTTTCAGTCAGTGCTTTCATTAAAAGATGTAGTAAAGAGTTGAAAATTTAATGTAGAACAAAGGGGGAAAGACAATTATGCGTTTGCTCACGGGGAGTTGCCTGTGTAGTATCCCCACCATGTTCAGTCTTTGAAACCAATTCCCTCTGGTGGCTGTCTTCACCACAGGTGAGAAGGGAATGATTTGCGGGCCCCAGGAGGACAGGAGTGTAAATTTCTATTGAAAGCTGTCAATAGTTAAAATTTGGAGCCCCATTAATATAGTCCAAGTCATAATGCACTTAAGTAATGAAAAGCCCAGTCGACAGGTTGGAGTTTCCCCTTCCTAAGTCAGGCCTGCCAATTAGTCGGGTAATGGATGCCTGGACCCCAAGATGGGATTACAAATGGCTGGAGAGGGCAGACAGGGAAGGCCACTGTGGATTTGGTCATGTGCATTTGACTGTGTCAGCTCATTCTTTTTTTTCAAATTGAATTTAATGTGTTGAAAAATACTCTCTTGATGAATTAATAAACTAAAAGAGATATTGATATTCAAATAGTGGTGGAAGCTAGGTCTTCTATCACTACCACCACCCTCCCTGCCCCTACCCCGCATTTTCTAATAGAAGGCTCAGCAGGGCTAGGGTTACTAGGCATCTCATCAGACTGTTCTCACTCCACCCTGCAGACAGGGTGGACAGAGGAAGATGAGGATGGTGGACCTCAGCTCCATCAATGAAGTGGCTGATTCGTCTTTGCCTTCTTTTTACCTCTTCTGATAGTTGCCCATAGATTCTTTTGATGTTCATTGGCATGAAGGCAGACACACATATGCTTGTATATATGTTTGGAAAAGTGAAAAACCAAGGACAGGATAAGTCACATGACCTGACCCAACATGGACTTGTGAGGAGGAGGCTTTCCAAGTCTGTCTTCTGCTACCCTCCATGAGAAGGAAAGCTTGATTCAATTAATTGATTCATTCATGAAAAATATATAGTCAGAATTCAGTGAGAATCTCACTGTCCTAGGCCCAGGAGTCCAAGAAAACATCAAGGCAACACTCTTTCTTGCATACAATGTACTATCAGATTAGACACATTCAAATCAAAACTGAAAGAAAGCGGGCTGGGGAGACGGCTCAGTGGTTAAAATCACTTGCTGCTCTTGTAGAGGACCTGGGTTTGGTTCCCAGCACCAACTGGCAGATCAAAATCATCTGCAACTCTAGTTCCAGGGAATATGACGCCCTCTTCTGACCTCCATGGGTACTGCACACAGGTGGTGCACATACATACAGACAGGCAAAACACATACACATAAAATAAAAATAAGTAAATCTTTTTTTTAAAGGGCTGAAGGAAAATGAAATATAGAACAACTGTCTGGCCTAGAAATTTCACTTCTGGGTTTATAGCCAAGAGTCCAAAGCAGGTCTTGAACAGACCTTCGTTAACCTGTGTGGCATTATTCACAGTGACCAAAGAGGAGTTGCATCCCCTGTTCATTCAGAACTGGCTGGCCAAACAAGATATACTGCACACATATAATGTGTTATTAGTTTGCTTCAAGAAGAGTGGGGGCTGGGTAATTACACTGACCTGTAATCCTAGCGTGCAAGAGGCTGGGGTTGGAGAATTGGTAGTTCATGGCCTGGCTGTCCTTTCACATCCTGAGACCCTGTTTCAATAATACATCTCCACAAAACAGGCAACATGGCTACGTGGATAAAGGTGCTTGCCACCAAGCCTGACGACCTCTGTTCTGACCCTAGAACTCACATGGTGGAGCGGACTGACTCCTGCAAGTTGTCTGATGACCTTCCCACGTGTGTTGTGGCATGCTGAAAATACAAGCACATGCATACATGCATAATAAATAAATATCAAAACCCTATAAACAAACAAATGAGGAATTTTGACATATGCCACAATATGGGTAAGCTTTGAACACAGAATGCTAAGTGAAATAGAAAGGTTACCAAAAGACAAATACTGTTTGCTTTCATTTACATGAACTATCCAGAAGAGGTAACATTATAGAGACAGAAAGCAGATCGAAGGTTACCAGGGACCAGGGATTTGGGGACGGAGAATTATTATTTAATAGAAGCTGAGTTTTCATATCAGGTGATACAAAAACTTCTGGGAATGGACAAAGTTATGTTTGCATATTATAAATGAACTTCATGCTCAAAAGTGAGTATTACAATAGTATTTTGATAACATGTACATACAAGCACACTTGTGACTATTACCATTCCCAAGGAGAGCTTGATTTAATTCATGGAGACACTTATAAAAATCTCTGCTCAGAATTCACTGAGAACTCTTACACTGCTAAGCCCCATGGTCTGAGAAGACACCAGGAGGGTGTGACTGGAGAGATAGCTCAGTGTGCAAAAGTATGTTCTCTGTAAACATGAGGACCTCAGTTCAAAACTCCAAGCACTTATATAAAAAGCTGGGCATGTCCACCCATGACTGTAACCACAGAGCTATGGAGGGAAGAGATAGGAAGATCGATGGGGCTTGCTGGTTCCATCTGCCTAGCTCCAGGCTCAAGGAGAGATTCTGTCTCAAGGGAATACAGTGAGGAGTAGTAGAGCAGGTTATCCAACTCCTTTACCGGCTGCTGTACATGCCCCTCTCCCATCCATGTGCACATATGCCACACACAAAATAATTAAGAAATTTTTAAAAATTGAAAAAAGTGGAGAGGTGTCTGAGATGGTATGTTAGGAGAGTATAACCTCAGAAACATAAATGAACGAGTTTGGGCATAACTTTGTGAAGAATCTCAGAGTTCTGTCTCTCCCTCAAAGAGAGGCAAGGATCAGTGAGCAGTGACGGGGCGGAAGGTGGTGCTCTTTTATGTCACCAGCTGTGGGGGTCAGATGAGCTTGTGTGGTACCCAGACACCTGAGCAGGAGGCTGACACCGTGTAAACTTCTGTGGCCTTTGGACAGACCCATCATTGGGTTTCAGTCTTGGCTTTCTCACTTAATAAGCTGCCGCGTCTTGTACAGTTGCTTCGTCTGTCGGAAACACGGTTTCCCCATCTATAAAATGGGTTAGTGGCTTATGTGAGACTATGGCATCAGCGAGCTCTTAAATGGTACAACGCAGAAGAAGCTTTCAGAATCTGTTGCCCTCACTAAATGTTATCGTTGCTTTTGACACCTGTATTTTTGGGACACTCCATGTCATCTGTCCACCCACTTCCTTCCTCTCCACCACAGAAGATTGTAAAACCTCTTTTCTCCCTACCAAGGAAGAAGCTGCTGGTGTGAGCATTGAGATTTACCTGATTTTCATGATTTCACGTGTCTGCATACATTATGCCTTTCTCATTTTTATTTTCAAATTTAGCTAGAATGTTTGGGGAGCAAGGTGCCTTGGACAATTTAATTTTCTAACTAGCTGATGCCAGCAACATACTACTTTCACTTCAAGTTTTATTTGTGAAAAGATTTTCTAAAAGCTAGTTGTGTCCTTTGTCTCTTTAAGAAGTGTAGCGAGGGAACCAGAGAGATGGCTCAATGGTTAGGGGTGCTTGCTGATTTTATATAGAGCATCTGAGTTCAGATCCTAGCACCCATGTTGGGTGGCTCCCAGCTGTCTGTACAGCCGATCTAGGAGCTCTGACATTCTCCTCTGGTCTCCATGAGAAAATATGCGCACATACCATGCACACGCATGGGCACACACAAATGATAATTATAGAAGTTGAGGTTATACATTCAAGAGGGATTCAAGAGGAGATGTTTGGGTGGAAGACACAGAAGGAACTGAAGCAGAGATAGCGAGGAGTGGAAATGATGTAAATACAGGGTACTCGTGTTTGAAATTCTCAAATACGTTTTAAAAATGCAAAACAAATTGGTTTTTTTTGTTGTTGTTTTGTTTTGTTTTGTTTTTGTTTTTTTCGAGACAGAGTTTCTCTGTGTAACAGCCCAGGCTGTCCAGGAACTCATTCTGTGTCCCAGGCTGGACATGAATTCATAGAGATCCACCTGCCACTGCCTCTCAGTCCTGGGACTAGAGGTATGCACCACCACTCCTGGGGCAAAAATAAATCTTAAAGAAGTTTAGTGAGGGCAGGTGGGAAGGCTAAGCTGGTAGAGGTGCCTACTGTGATGTTCAATCCCTGGACCCAACTAATGCTCATTAGTTGTCCTCTGACCTTCGTGTGTGTGTGTGTGTGTGTGTGTGTGTGTGTGTGTGTGTGTGTGTGTGTGTGTGTGATGTGTACATATACCACATATATACATAATTTTAAAATATTAAAAAAATAAGTATAGTAAATAATAAAATTTAATTTCTCGCTGACAGTGAAAGATTTCAGAGCCTGTTCGGACAATTTGGGGCAGGAATATAAACACAGAATGAGATGCAGAGTGAGACACAGGACTGTATACGTAGTAAGCCCAGGTCTAAACAAAGAGCTATTTTTTTAAATAATGCCCTTAAAAACAGTCTTTGTAATGTTACATCAAAACTAGAGTATGGCCAAGAAATTATGATGTATAGTTTAGGCCCTTTGGAGTCTCATTTTTTCTTTTTTCAAGAATCAATTACAGAAAGATCTCCCTCATCAGAACCTTTCAGGGAGCCACGCACTGTAGACACGTGACCTTGAGAAGAGTAACTGCCATGTTACGTTATCAGACTCCAGGATGATCTGGAAGGAACCCGTTCTCTCTTAACAAGCGATGGAGGCTGGCTCTGTTCAGTGTTGACGCCATTGTTCTCCCCTTGAACAGTGAGCTCTGTCGTTTTGCATCAGTACATGGCGCTTTTATGTTTTTGATGGAAGGGAGGCAGGCTGGGAAATGGAGAGTTGAGCTGGACAGAGCTGGCTGTGTGGTGGTGGTGGTGGCTTTTCAGTGGTGTCTCTCTTTTGTGTCACTGAACAACCGTGTGTGTGTGTGTGTGTGTGTGTGTGTGTGTGTGTCTTTCTAGATGAAGATGGTAGAGGTGCAAATAGACGCTTTCCAGGCTGCCTTCACTTGTCTTATTGAGAAGAACCCCTTCCTTTGAGATATTGAGCATCCAGTCTTTGTTTTTGTACCCTTTCCCTAATAATTAGGAGATGCCAGGAACTGCTTGTCACTGGGTGCACACACCCCAGGTTTTCAAGGCTGTGGGGGCCTGGGAGAAAGTCCCCACTGCTTTCCTTTCCCTCCAGTCTCCTCCCTCCTTGTCTAGCCTCTGTCTCTAGCCTGCCCACTCCCTCCTGCTCCAGGCTCCTCCCCCACCCATCTAGATTATTGATTGGAAGTCACCAAACAGTTTCTGTAACCATGTCATCAGTGGCTGCCAAGACTCTTGTCATTATTTCAGGCGCACGGTGGAAATGGCTGGGGGGAAAATGGCACATTCTAGCTCAGGTGCAAAGCATTCTAAACTGCCTGGGCTGGGGTGTTGCAGTTTAAAGCTCTCGGAAGGTCTTTATGCAAAAATAGAGGATGTGCCGTGAGTTCTTTCTCAGCGCCCCCACTTTCGATTCCCTTAATTTCCCATTTTTCTCTCCCTCGCCTTGCCACCCTCCTGCCGGCTGCATGTTAGAGAGGAGGTACACAAAGGAATTGTGCAAAGTTGGGAAGCCGCTGGCAGGTGGGTTTGCATTTTCCCAGGTTAATTCACTTGATGAAAAGCTGCTGAGGGTGATGTGTCATATATCAAAGGCAGGGCATCAGTAATCTTTGCTCAAGGGCACAGCTAACAGACAGATAGACGGGAGAATGAGATGGAAAAAAGCAACTCATCCTTTTCTGCTAACACCACGAAGGAGATAAAGGAAGATTTATGAGTCCTCTCGGACCACATACCAGCAAGCCGCAAACCGTATTTTTCACATGTTCCCAAAATTGGTGGTGGAAGGCAATCTGGTTGTCACTGTGTCCATCCGGCCTTTAGGAGACAATGAGATCCTGGAAGGCTCGAGCTGTGGAGTCAGCTCTTTGCTGTCCCTGCAGAGGTGTGCAGAGGTGGGAGTGTGGGAGTCGTGTGTGTGTGTGTGTGTGTGTGTGTGTGTGTGTGTGTGTTTAGAGCATCTTTGTATTCTTTAAGCACATGACCTAGAGCTTAATGTTATGGCCTCTGTAGAATAAATATACAGGATTGTCTGAAATGGACATGACTCTGGAATCCCAGGGCTCAGTGTGGTGGCTCAGGCCTTAGTCTCTCCTCTGTTGAGACTCACATTCATAGCAGCCATATGGTCCCCTTTCTCCTGCCTTTGTGGATAAGGAGAGAGGCAAAAGAGCAGGGCTATGTTAGTTGTCTTTTCTTTTCCTGCCTCTGAGATGAGCCCGCCCCTGGCAGGCTGTTTGTGTGGAGTTAACAGGGAGCACTGGTTCCTGGGATGGCTTGGGCTTCTTTATTCAGACAGTTCAGTGACTGGCTCTGGAAGCCTGTGGAATGGTTGATGGAAGTATGAAAAGGTCTCTGTATATTTCTCTCCCATGCCTTGAGAAAGGCGCCTGGGTTGCTCCTGGGTTGGTGACTATCGACTTGGCTCGGCAATTTAAAAAATATTATCAATTCCCCCAAAAATTGGTTTTGAATTCTTTCTGAGGCCTCTGTGGCATGCTTGAGTTTTTTTTTTTCTTTTGAGAAGCCCAATTAACATTCTGTGCAGAAGGACATGATTGATTTTGCACAGTGGTGGCTATATGAGCAAACCTCATTTAGACAGCTGAGTGAAATATACAGGGCAGAGGAATTTATGGGGCCCAGAGAAGCTCACATGCAGAATGAAAAGGAGCCACCATCCCCTCTTTTCTCCCCCCACCTCTCTCCCTTTTACTCACTTTGCCTGCAGCCTCTGGGATGCCCACTCTGAGAGGTGACACTACGGAGCCTCACATCTTCTGCCAGAGAAGACTGAATGTTGCTTAATCATGCAGCCCTCCTGTGGGAAGTATGGAGTGTGTAATCAGATGGACAGGGAGCTTTCAGAACCCTTCAGGCCGGGGTGGATAGAGAACGGTGGCTCTAGCCGCTGTACCACGTCCTCAAAGGTGTCCCTGCGAGGGAATGGCTTGTTGGAGTGCTCCAAGCTCCAATCCTTGCCTCAGTGGGATCGACAGCTGGGAAGGTTCTGGGTTCAATGGAGACAATTTCTAAGACCCCCTCTCTTAAGAACACCACTGGCTAATTTTTGCCACGTGATCGTGTGACAGAGATTGGCTTTGTCTTTGTATCTGATACACAGTAGGTCCACCATAAACTGCTAACGCCTTGAACTGACTTGGCTGTCAGTAGGACGGAGGTATAGAAGAGGGCACACTATTGTCTGGTTGGTATACTATGCTCTCCTTAGGGCCTAGGCAGAACGCTTGGTACTCTTGAACTTGCAGAACACAGAGAGATTTACAGAGTTAGTGCTTGCTCTCTGGGCTGTACATAAAAATGCCTGCTGGCTGGGCTGAGAAGTGAGAGATCCCATCTATCCCTCATCTGCTGAGCCTTTCTGGGGCTTGCATGCCTTTCTAACGCTTTGTTTCTGATACTTCCCACTTGCCTTCCTTGGCCAACAAGCTTGCCTGTCTGCTTCTCTCTGTTCTAGTCAAGTTCCTGTCTCCTTAATGATTGAGACGCAGTGCAGCCAGGAAGACCAAGCGTTTTCATTCATCTACCAATAGAAGTTCGGCCCAGGTTTTCTGTAATTTCCATTTGAAGGCATACTTAAACTTTTCATAAACATTATTTGGTTAGACTTTTCCTGATATAGTTTTCTTTTCCGTCTTTGGTTCCTCTGATGGGTCCCATGAAAGATGTCAGCTCCAAATCCCTAGAACCTCTGAATGCTGCCATCTGTGCAAATGTCTGCATAAGTGACTAAGGATCTGCAGATGAGATCAGCTTGGCTTTTAAGGTGGGCCCCGAATGGAATTACATGTATCCATGTGAGGGGAGCAGAGGAAGAGCAGGGCCCCACCTGGAGGAGATAGCACCATGAAGACAGAGCAGATGTAAAGATGCTGGCCTTGGAGTTAGAGTGCTGTGGCCACATTCCTGCAGGCAGCAGGAGCTAGATGAGATGGAGAACACACTGTCCTTCAAAGCCTTGGGGAGAGCCCATCCTGGTGATACTAATAGTAACTTTCTGACCACCAGAACTGTGGGAGAATAAGTTCGTGTTGATTTTAGCTATCAAATTTTTGTTCATTTGTTATAGCAGCAATACAAATCTAATACAGAACAAGACTGCCCTGGCATTGACATCTCATGGCTCCCAGAAGTTGGATTGGCATGTATGTTGGACAGCCCAGGTTCCCTCAGTGATGGGCTTTATAGGAGGGGCTGGTATAGGACAGAAAAGGAGGAATTTTTGTAACAACACCTTCAGGAATTCTACTATGTTTCAGTATCTCTTCTAGCCCCAGAAGAGCCTTGCACTCTACCAGATGGGTTAGGTAACTGACTGGCAGGTTGTGACTTACTTGAGAGAAGAGACCCAGCTGATAAACACTGAAGCTGGTGTTTGAATGGAAAGTCTGAACCCTAGTCCAGCGTCTTCTTTCTCCCATGCTATTGTTTTTCATTTTTGTTCATACTCCATGTTCAGTCTTCAGCCAGAGGCAGATATGTGGGTATTTCTCTTCGCTCCTTTTCTCTAAATGTGGTCCCTCGGTCCCAGCCTCTGTTAAATTAGGCTGGCTCAATCTAGAAGAGATGCTGTATGTCATGTCACAATACTTGACTCTGATAGCCAGGTGGCTCTGGGCAGCCTTTTAATATAAACAGCAGCTGTGCAGTAGTCGAATGTGATTGTGTGTGAGGCCATGTGGATGGAAGAGAGAAAGAGAATTGGAACAAATATTTGATACCATTAGAGAGGCAAAGTAAAAATGCTTTCAGGTTGTTGTTGTTATTTATTGGTGGTGATGGTAGTGTGTGTATGTGTGTGTAAATGCACATGTGTGCATTTGCACATCCATGTGGTGTTGTGTATGGAGACGTGGTGTGTGTGTGTGTGTGTGTGTGTGTGTGTGTATGTGCATGTGGAGGCCAGAGGTCCATGTCAGGGATCCTCCTCAATTGCTCCCCATCTTATTTCCACTATGTTTGTCCTGAGGAATGAACTCATGTCATTAGGCTTGGGGACAAATATTCCTACCCACTGAGCCATCTCCCTGGCCCTCCACCTTAATTATCTAGACTGGTTGGCTAGTAAGCCCCAGAGATGCTCCTGTCTCTGCCTCCTCAGTGTCTCATTTATAAGTATATATTGCCATGACTGGTTTTCTCTTTTAAATGGGTACTGGGGTTTGAACTCAGGTCCTCATGATTGCCCAGCAAGTACCTTACTGATGGAACCATCTTTCCAGCCCTTAAAGGGGGGTTGGGGTGGCTAATCATATCATGCCCTATAGGCATCGCCTGTATTTGGACATACAGTCTCAAATCACCCAATGCCTGCAATTCAGAACTAAGTGCTGAACGATGGAGCAAGTCTTCCTCTATGGAGACGTCAGGAATCTTGGGAGCTGGAACCCATGGACGATGGACATGGTAGCTATGTCCTTTGACATTTGTGAGACTTGAGGGCATGGTTACCTTTCACAATTCGCATTCAAAAGTTTGTTTCAGCCATAACCACACACATTCACCATCAATGCATGTGGCCATCTTAGCCACTTCCACAGGTGAAAAACTTGCATAAAAGGAGCTGAGTGTGATTCATTGCTCAGATTATTATTTACCAGAAAATGATATCAGATCAGAGAACCACTAAGAAGTGAGAAAACCCCTTGATTATGACATGTTCCCCACTACATGAAAGGACCATGTGCTGGAGGAGACTGGCCAAGTGTTGGCTCTCAGATTTAAGAGCTGGGAACCCCCATCCAAGATGTGTGTGTAGTCACAAAGATAATACCCTTCCCTCCAAGGCTGTGATCACCATAATTTTGTTTTGTGAAGATGTCTGTTGTCTGCACTTGGTTGCAAATATGTATACTTGTTCTTGACCTTTCCTATTGTAAGGGTGGCCAAGGAGAGGGGACAAAGGCTGTCTGCCTTTATTTTTATTTTGTATGTGTGTTCCTATTTGTACCTTTTTGTTTTTGGAGATTTGTGTTTGCAGGGGTCAGAAAATGTCAAGTGTCTCCTTGAATTGCTCTCCACCGATTCTCTTGTGATAGGGTCTTTCACTGAACATGTAGCTAGGCTAGCAACCAACATGTGCCAGCAATCCTCCTGTCTCCGACACATAGCAAGTACTCTTTCCTACTGAGCCATCTCCATAGCCCTGTGTTTAAATTTAATTTTTCTTTATTCTTGAGGATTTTATACATGTCTATAATGAAATGCCATCATATCTAGCTACCATTTCCCTCCACCAACTCTCCCCTCTCCCAGATAGCCTCCATGGGTACCCATAGACATGTGGCCCACAAAACAGACACACACATACACATGAATAAAAGTAAATCTTTAAGAAAAAACTGGGGTCTGGAGAACACAAGCTGCTCTTCCAGAAGACCCAGGTTTGATTCCTAGCACCCACATAGTGACTTGCAACCATCTGTATGTATCAGGGGATCTGATGTCCTCCTCAGGCCCCTGAGGCTACCAGGCATGTGAGTGGTACACAGATATCTACAGACAAAGGACACACACACACATACATACACACACACACACACACACACACACAATTGTTTTGTATTTCATTTCTTTTCTCTTTTAAAAAAGCATCAAGCATGTTTCCCTGTATCCTTAAGTTTTTCATATTATAACAATGGAGTTAATTAAGCATCTCTGGAAGTGTGTTTGCTGTTACTCAGTTGTAATGCCCTATTTCTGTTTGTCTTATCTCGCCCCTTGTTTGAGAGCAATGGTTTTGAAAACACAACTAAACATTTTCAGCTGGAAAAGCTTTCCATATGGTGGTGAAGGTTGTGCGGCCATGCAGATAGACTTGCTACCTTCGAGGCACGCGTCTCAAATGGTTACTATGGCAAATTTCCGTATGTGTTGCCACCATTTTCAAACACTGTGTGTGGAGCACAATAGAGTGAGTTGTCAGCCAAACTCTCTCTTCACAGCTTTTCCTTCCAGAGAGGCCACCACTTGCCAACAGCTTCTTGTGGTGCACATTGAAGCTCTATATTCAAAGTATAGGGATGTATTTTGAATGGCTCAATGGGAGATGGAACCCAGATGACTTGGTTGGGGCTGGAGGAGTTACAAGAGATTGATGGAGGAATGAAATGAGTGGGTGGCTAGTAGAGACCAAGCTTCTAATTCAGAACATTTGTGTCAGTTCTCCCGTGAGAGCTTGATGCCAACCCATATCATCAAGGAAGAGGGGGCTGGACTGTAAAGTTGTGGGAATCCAGAGGACCATACGAGTTCCACAGAGTTGTCATTTGCTGTAGTCACGAGGGAGATAGCCGTGAGTAATGAGGTGAAGGTAAGCAGAGAAGAATTTAGGCTGGGAAAATCAGGACAAATTTCACAAAGGGGAGAGTGTGTAGACGTGTCTGTGGGGAGGCAATAGCCACTTTGCCACTGGAGGGGCTCTAGAGAAAACTTGACACAAAGCACGGGGAAATGGATGATGATAGAGAACCCAGGAAAAAGGATGACACTAGAGAACCCTCCCTGGGGGCCAGCACCATGACCTTAATCAGGCTCTTCCCTGCCTGGCTTCCGATTCACTGATTCACTCTCAAATGATCCAAAGGGGAGAAACAATTGCTTGGAAAATGGCCATGGGGGATAATGGGTATTGGCAGCAGATATTGGCTGACTCCCCTATGGGCATTAGTGCCTTCCTGCCTTGTGTCTGTATGGCTTTTTGTCCATCTGTCAGTCAGTCCCTCCATCCTTTGGTCTATTCAGTTAACAAACAGTGTTTCAGAACCTTTAAGTCTACACAGAGTAGTAAGCTGCTAGGAACGGTCATTTCTAGAGGAGACATCTATGCTGAGACATGTGGATGAGAACTGAAGGATGGTCCAGACAGTGGAGGCCGCCTGTGAACATCTGTGCCAAGACTGCGACATGTGAAAAGGCTCATCAGCTTTGAGAATCGGAGAGGAGCTGGATGTTGCTGTTGAGGATGGGTGGAGAGGCTGAGAAGGATGCTCTGTGACATTGAATAGGCAACAGGGCCCAGGTGAGGGTTTGGTGGTCTCTGGGGACGGATGAGAAGTTTGCTCTAAGAGTAATGGGGTTTCAGCGTGGGCTTTGGAAGGCCTTTTATTTCTGTGTTCATGTTTCCTTATACCTTCCGGTCCCCATTTCCTAGGGGTCAGTTTTGTTATCAGACAGAGATGAGAATTGTATGATAGAGAAGCAACAGGCCTTTGATCACCAGAAGACAGGTGATGAGGTGATACTGGGAAAAGGACTCTGCCTTCCTGGTAGTTCTGCCTTGGCCTCAGGAGGCCAGGTTTTTAGGGGAAGTACATTGTGGTATGATAACTAGTAATTAGTGCCACCCAGGACAGGATCACAAAAGGGCAATCAACTCAAGTGCAAAGCAACCTATTTATAATAGCAGATATGGGAAGCAGGAAGTACAATTTGGACCTGGAAGACAAAACTTAAAATGTACATGTATGTCTTCACACATGTGTATATGGATCTACATGCACCAAACAAATTCAGATAGTATTGGAACTATGATCTAATTTTTAGAAAAGGTTAAACTGTTTTTGTTCTATAAGTGTTCTCACAAAATTACATACTGGCACCATCCATTTTATGCTTTATACTTGCTTTTATGACTTGTACTGTCATAGAAGTTATTTATTTTTATAAAATGAAGGCTTTATCAATTTATATAAAATCCCTTTTAATCCTTCAGTACTTCAGTGTTTCATAGCATTCTATTATCCTTACCTCAGTTGGGGTGGCTCACGCCTGTAATCCTAACACTTGGGAGGCTGAGACAGGAAGCTAGTGAGTTCAGGGATAGTCTGCTGTATGTAATGAAACCATGTCTCAGACAAACAAACAAACAAACAAGCAAACAAACAAACAAGCAAACAAAATAATGCCCTGTTATCTTCTGGATTTTTCCTTTACAGACGGCATCAGGAGGCAAGGTCAGAGCCATTCGCAGGACTTTCCCCCATCACTCCGATGTCGTTTGCTGAAATTTAGGTTTCATTTTGTAGTTACTTTGCACTGAGCATTGGCATAACATTTGGTTGCCATTTGGGATTAAACCATTGCTACAAGGGCCAAGGATGGATACTACTGGCAAGGGCATTTGATGGGAAACCAGACTTCAGTTGAAATTGCACATATTCAAGCCATGATGGCTGTAGTCTCCCTGATTAAACCCCAAACTGAAATTTCTTGATGAACGAATATTTGTATACAGATGCCTCTCCATTAAGATGTGAATAGCTTTGTGTCTACCTTTGGAAGACCACAAAGGTTTAAAAAAAATCAGAAAAGCCCCCAAAGGGTTGAGATGTGAGGGTTTCAATTCTAAGAAAGGAAGATGTGTTTCACAGGTGCTCCATGACCACCCCCCCCCATCCTTGGTGCTTTCCTCTCATCGTGAGTTTTGTTGTTGTTGAAGGGTAGGGAAATTAATCAAGGTTGCATGGTTTGGGCAATTTTGTCTTAGGAAGCCCATGGGATTTAGAGTAAGTAGATAGGTATGGGTTAAGTTAATAGAAAGAAAATGGAAACTGCTCATTTTGTTAAAATAAATTTGTTCCAGAGATACTGTGAATGTTTAGATTCATTTCATTGCATGCTCGGGTCTGTTAACATTTTAGACGAGAGAATTCTTGGTTGTGGAGGGTGCTGCCCCATGCACTGAAGCACCAGTGTACTTCAGAGTCTCTGGCCTCAGGTTTCTAGACATTGTAGTAACACATGTGTTGTAAGAGCCATGGTGTGCCATCATAGGTCCTTCAGGGATCAGCCACTGATCTCAGAGCTCCCATGGGGGAGAGGTTGGGATAGACCAAGTGGGAGAAGGTCATGATCATTTCTGGTGCTGACTATATTAATGACTTCTGAAATGAATGCAGCCCTTGTTTGTGGGGAGGGCCATTTCTGGGTCCCGTTGGAGCAGGTCTTACGAGAGAGGCCATCTGGAAGCTTCATAATTCTGAGGCCTCTGGGACTCCATGAAGCTGTGAAAACAATGGAGAAGAAGACGTCAGGACGTTTTCTATGCCTTGGGGTTGAAGGAACTTAAGGTCCATTTTAACTCATCCTTCCCACAAGTTAGATTTGTTTTAGCCTCTTCTATAGTAAATACCTGCTGGCCTTCTTAGATCTTTCTAGGTAAGCTTCATCATTTGGGTCCAGTTGAAACCCCAGCTTTTGCATGGGGCTTCCTCGGGTCTATGTGGACAGCATGGCGTTCGTCCTGCTCTATCCTCCCATCTTGCTTACTTCAATTTTATGGCTGGCATTTCATTTTCAGTGAGGGCATTTAATCAAAGATGACTTCATTTCTTAATTTTGAGGTGATGGGAGACTCTCACCTCCTCAGTGTCAGATCTTCTGAGGCTTAGCCTGTCTCTCTCTTTTATTTTCTAACGGATTTTCTAGAACATGCTTAATAAAGTCGGAGTCAGTTGAAGTCAGTTGGCTTGCTCATCTCTCACCCTTGTTTAACCTTCCAGATCTCTCCACACACTCCAGCCCCATCTCTTTAAATAGCCAAGGAGACAGCCAGTTGTTTGACAGTTCCTCAAGCATAAAAAATAATTTAGCTCACACTTAATTTTTATCAGGAGGCAAGTTTAATATTGTCAAGGATTAAAATTTTATTTTTAAGTTTTTACATCCTGTTTCTCTTAATGTCATTTTGGCTTCAAAGGGTATAATTCTAAAATTATGAGTACTGTTGGACTTGTTACTGTTTCCTCCTTTGTGTATATAATGTTTCAAAAGCTGTTGATGGCTAAATGTCATTTTTATATTTTTTGGATTCATAACAGTTCAAATTCATTCAAAAACAATTAATAATATTATGTATCTTAGGAATAGCTGTCATGTAGCTGGTGGATATGACATATTGTTAGATATTTTAAGTTGAAAGTTCTGTCTGCAGGCCAAGTTTAGCAAGACAAGGAGCAGACTGTTTTAGGATGAGCAGAAGGGTAGAGAACACATTTGTGAGAAAGCAGAGCACTGTAGCGCAACCATGCTTGGAAAACACTGCGGCTTCTCCACTCAGAACATAAACCAACAATCAGTAGCCTATCTCAAACATTTTGTTATTGTTGTTGTTTTGCTGTCTTTATGTCTGGTTTCCTTCTGCAAACAGCAGGACCACCTGACAGCTTCAAGAGGAGATATTACCACTGACTATAAACCACCGAGGCAACGTTCCCACATTCTTGAGAAACACTTTTCCAGCTCAGACGGATTGGCTCTTTGATTTTGCAGAACTGAAGCAGGGATGAAAACATTCCATAAAGGGTCATTGTTTTCAAGATGGGGCGGTCTATGCTGGAAGGAAGCTTGGCTAGCAAGAATGATGTCAGCTACGGGAGGGGCTGAGGAGGATTCCTGGCTTCGTGAGTCCGCTGGGCTGTTCTAGTCAGATGGAACTGTTGACCAGCTCTCCCTACACCAAAGTGAGGCCTTTCTGAGTTTCTTCTTTGGAAAATTCCTAGAGCTCCACACTTTTGGGATAAGGGAAGCAGCTATTGAGGGTATTGGGTAGGTCTAGTAAAAGATTTCTCGTGTGTGTGTGTGTGTGTGTGTGTGTGTGTGTGTGTTTCTGTGCGTGAAGCTCATGAGCTAGTGTGTGCATGTAGAGGCCAAAATACGACATCAAGTGTCATTCCTCAGGTACCATCTATTAAAAAAAAAAAACAAAAACAAAGGCTGGGGTCGTTCACTGGCGCAGGGCTTGCCAAGGAGGCTGGGCTAACTTTCTAGAGAGCTCCAGGGACCTGCCTGTCTCTATCAAAGCTGCTCTTGGATTGTAAGTGTGCACTACCATGCCTAGCTTTTTGCATGAGTTCAGGGAACAAAGTCAAAACCTCTCACTTGTAGGGCAAGCGCTGTACTGCCTGGGCTAATTTCCTAGCCCCTCTTCATATTCCTTTTCTAGAAGGATGAAAGATGGAGCCTCTGTCATTCTTACAGTCTCTTCCAAGCAAGCACCAGTGATTTTCCTCTAAGTTGTTAACGTTTTTTTAGTCTGCAGAGAAATGCGGGACAACTCACCATGCTGTGACAGCATCCCATACTCAAGTATCAGGAACATCTTCCAGTGGTAGACACAATGAGTCACGATGTCCCATGTAGGGCCTTAACCACAGCCAGTTAACATCTGGGACCTCCAGTCCCCCAACCATCTGTGAGTCATATACATGAAGAGGAAGGGAAGTGGCCTTGGTAAATGGAGACACCTCCTAAGTCTCACCAAGGATACCGTCCCCTTGAGCTGCTCCATGGAGATCTCTTGGTGGCTCCATGAAGCTGTCCTCACCTCCTTACCCCAGGTCATTGGCATCATCTATTCTAGCAAATTGCTTGCTGCTTGAATGAGCTTGTTTCCCATGAACTCCAGATTTGGGGGAAAAAAGTTACAACTTTCAGCACCAACTTAAAATGTCACGTCCTTATTTCAAAGTAGGGAAACTGAGGTTCATGATCCAGAAGGGGCTTAAGGTAGAACTTTGAGGGTTGTTTCCCTTTTCTCTTTTGGTTGCACTCTTATAATATTTTCAGTGACTTTCTCATATATATTCATATGTTCTTATTGTGTGTGGGCATGTGCACATGTGTGTACATATTGACATCAGAGCCCAACTTGTGGGAGTTTGTTTTCTCCTTCTACCCTTTGGGATCTAAGGATAGAACTCAAGTCTTCAGGCTTGGCAGCAAGCATCTTTACCCACTGAGCCATCTTGTGGACCCATTTAATGTCGTTTTTGAATTCATACTCTTATTAGTTATTAGAGACGACTTCCCCTAAGGGAAGTT
The DNA here is from genome assembly GCA_902168325.1 of Peromyscus nudipes. Taxonomy (NCBI): domain Eukaryota; kingdom Metazoa; phylum Chordata; class Mammalia; order Rodentia; family Cricetidae; genus Peromyscus; species Peromyscus nudipes. Next base: position 17,707 of record CABHPH010136569.1, on the reverse strand, counting down.
GGACACTCTGCTCAGGGGGAGTAGCCAGCTGTATATTATGCCCCGTGTCAGGGAGAAGAAAAGTTCCTATCTCATGTTTGCATATCTTTTGTGAAAACAATTTAAGCAGCACCTGTTTAAACCTTGCCGTAGAAATGCCTGGAAGGTAAACAGTTGGTTCTGGAGCAGCTAAAACATGGCATTGTTTAATGTGGCAGCCACTGATGCTTGTCTTTAATTACGGCCGCGCTGTCAACCCCTGAAGTCCTGGCTCTTTGTTGTAGATCTGATATGACGTTTGAGGTTTTCAAAGCTGCAGAGATGAAAGACTCTAACAGTCAAATATTGCTCATTCCGATATGCCCAAGGAGGGAGGCGGGCCATTGCTCACAAGGGTTGCAGAGCTGGGAGAGAACACGGGTGTCTCTGCTTTTGATGACATCCTCAAGTGGGGCATTCTGGTTTACTCTGTTCATCGTGGAGTAGGGCCAAAGCTGGAGGAGACTGAAATGATTTATTTAGGAGTGGTAAACAAGGGTTGATGGGCAGTTGAGCTCTGCAGCATGGGTAGAAGAGCTGGTTGTCACTGCCACTGGCAGATTTTATGTTAGAGCTGCGAGGCTCAGGCTGACTTAGCAAGGATTTCTGGAGCCATTCCTCAGCCCCTTCTCTTTCCTTTGTTGTCGGTTGGCCTTAGCTGTGCACCCTTACCTGCTGCCACTATTCAGACCATTGAATATGGGCTACAGTCCTCACAGACCAAAGGCATCCATTTAAAGGCTTATTATCGCTGGGAGGGGCCATGCCCACCCTTTAGCGTCTACAGCCTTTCCCATTGCATTTATCCGTAGGGGGCAGGTCCCCACTCCCACAACAGCAAGCCTCCTCCCCAGCGAGGTTCCTGTCTAAAGTTTCTCTTTTCCACCCCATCTCTTCTACCCACCAGAGAGGTCTGGTGCTCTTGTGGCTACAGGCATGGGCTCCAGAGCTAGGCTGGCAGGATTGGAATGGTGGTCTTGCTGCCCACTTGTTCTGTAATGTTGAGCAAGCTAATGATTCTGCATTTTAGTGTCCTTTTGGTGAGATGCTGGTGACAATTGTACCCGTGTTGCAGAGTTGTGAATGTGGAATGAGCTGGCAGGTAAAACACTTAGTCCAGAGACTAGCACAAGGCAGGTGTTATAAACACCTATTGCATATTTATAGAAAACACACACTGTCTCATGCATACTATATGAGAGACAGTATACAATTTAAATATTCACACAACCATAAAAGCATGTTTTTTTTTGTCTTTTTGTTTTATTTTAGTTTTGCTTTGTTATCTAGCTGTCAGGGAGCAGATAATAAATAGTTTGTTAGTTGACTTATTTCTGGGGAAACCCACCAAAACCCAAGAGTGGAGATAAATCCTACCTTCTGTGTGGTCCAGTCTTAACTGCTTCAACCCTTGCCCTCTCCTGTTTCCTGTGTGACCATACTGGCTAACTGATACTTGCCTATTCATTTGTGGACGCACATTCTACTTGAGGCCAAGCCCAACTTAATCATGGGAACTCCCGGTTCCTGTGTTTCCCCACACTCTCGGGGGGGGGGGGGGGGGGGCTTTGCCACATTAGCTCCATGGTGACTACTATGAGGTTTGCAGAAGTAGGATGAGACACATTCCTACCTTCAGAGAGTTTTCAGTTAGACTAGAGGAATAAAATGAACTCTTGGGAAATATTTAAGAGTAAAACTCACTTGGTTGCAGGCATCAGGCTGTCTCCCCACTGTGCCATGGCTCTTTCTAAAGAATAATTTTGGTATCTAAAAGGATGAACTTAGGAAAAAAAAATGCCCAGAGGAGCTGAAGAAATAGCTCAGACAGTGGAGTGGTTTGAGTGAAAAGGTTCCCTGTAGGCTTGACTAGTTTAACACTTGGTACCTCGTTAGTGGTGCTGTTTGGGGAGTTTTAGGAAGTGCAGACTCGCTGGAGGAAATACGTCACTAGGAACAGGCTTTGTAAGTTGAAAGCCTTGGGCCACTTTCCAGTTTGCTTGTTCTGCTTCAGGCTTGCATTTGAGAGGATGTGAGCTCTCAGCTGCCTGCTCCTGCTGCCAGCCATGCCTCCCCACCATGATGGACTCTCATCCCTCTGGTACTGGAAGCCCAAATAAAACCTTCTGTGAGTTCCTTCATTCATGGCGTTTTATCGCAGCAGTCGGGAAGTAACTAGTGCACTAAGTCAAGTGCTCAACTAGCAAGCAGGAAGGCCAGCGCTCCATCCCCAGGATCTATGTGAAAAGCCCGCCATAGGGGGGTGTGCTTATAATCCCAGCACTGGGGATGTGTAGACAGGCAGATCCTTGAGTCTCACTGGCCAGCAGCTCCAGGTCCTAGTGCAAGAGCCTGTCTTAAAGAAAGAAAAAGTGGACAGCACTTGACTATTAATGTCCAAGGTTATCTCTGGTCTCCACATACACATGTACACACACACACACGTACATGCACACGCACACGCACACACACACATGAGTGGGCACACATGTACTTGTGAACATGTGTACATGAACACACTTTTTGGAAAAAAAACAAAAAAACAAAGAACACCAAACCCCATATAATGGCTTCTGCCCCGGAAATAACTGAGCCTAGTACAGAAGATCACAGCTTCATATTGGTCCAGTTCCCCTTCCCCTGGGAGGGAGGACGATGGAGATGAGAACACATTGGCTTCTACAGGAGAACACAGACTTCCTGTCTTCTGGCAGCTACTGCAAAGGATAAAAGCTCAGCCTAACTTGTGTCCACCATTCTTTGATTCTCCTACTGTGGAAAGTCGTAGGTAAGGCACTAGGGATCTGTGATAATCGGTGACATTCTAAGGCCCCATAGCCGTGGAGCTTGTAGAGCTTACAAGTGTTACCCTAAGTCAGGCTGACTCTAAAGCCGCCTTGCGTTCTTTCCACTTCGGCAAGAAATGGGCCCTGGATACTGTTTTTCTTGGTTTATTTTTGGATAAATTTAGCTGGAAAACATTCACATTCGACCCCTTTCCTCCTGTCTCCCACTCCAGTAAAAGCAAAAGCTACCACAGTCTCCCCAGGGAACCATAGAGAAACAGTGGTGCTATCAGCAAAGCCTCCTTCCACTACCCAGGGGAAACAAGGGCCCCCCAAAACACTTGTAATCTAGCCAAGCAAAGCTCTAGGAGAAATTCCGAGAGTGGTCAGCAAGGGCAAACCGAAAAGGGCTTTTGAGCAGAAATCTGAAGGTAAATGAAGACGTAGCGCGCTAGACTCTGCTCAGCAAGCAGTCTGAATTGTAGAGCTAGGACAGCAGATGACGGCGCTTCTCTGCTGTGGTAGCAAATTAATGTGTTCGTTCACAAGCTACCTCTACTTCCTGCTCATCACATGCCCAGTGAGGGCCAAGATTAGGCAAACCAGACTTTGTGTAGCCACACCTAGTTCTGGCTGGATAAAGGTCCCGGCATCTTGTTGCCCTGGGGCATGAGACCACATCAGGGGTGTGGTGGGTTGAATGTTTACCTGTAACCTCAAAATGTGACCTTCCTTGGAAGTGTGGTCCTTGCAGGTAAAATTCCTTAAGGGTCTTGAGATGAGATCATAACTGGATTTAGAGTGGGCTGTAAATCAGTTGGATGGTATCTTCATTAGAGAAACAGACACATGAGCCATGCAAAGGCAGAGGCAGGGAGTGCAGTTTACAGGCTGAGGAATGCTGGGAGCTACCCTGAGCTGGGAAGGGCAAGGAGGGGTCCTTCTCTAGAGATTTGGTGGAAATGGCCTTCTCACATCTTGATTTTAGACTTCTGGTATCCATCAAAGTGAGAGAACGCACTGATCTTGTTTTAATCTGCCTAGTTAAAGACTGGTAATGGGCTGTTTTAAGGGCCAGGCTGTAATCCCTTTTCTATACATTGGCCAGACCCAACATCAATGACCTTAAAATGGCATTTGATAAGCATGTGTTTTGATAACACGATAAACATGTTATCCAGGCCATTTCTATAATGTAGGCATAGTACAGGGCACAAGGGATAGAGGATTGGAATGAAGATCTTCCGCCTTTAGAGATCTTTCCTGCAGCTTCCAGGCAGTTCCAACCATCACAGCGGGTCACACAGGACAATAGCAGTCAGAGTCAGCAAGGGCAAGCAGAAACCCAAGGACAGAGCTCTGTGCACCTCACTGGGCTGTCTGAAATACATGCCAGAGTCTACAGAAACACTGTACTAGGGCCAGACAGAGAACTAGATCCCTCATTGGCACATCAGGTCCCAAAGAAATCCACAGGTGATAGAACCAGTGGTCCCTCATGGCCCCTGTCATGTAGCTGATATTGTTCAGAGCAAGTCAGCACCCCCCCCCTCCAGAGGGAGTGTGAGGATGAGTTATTTTAGCCCTGTGTCTCCGTGTTCTATCACAGAGTAAGTATCCAGCAGATGTTTGTTGTGTACAACTATTTATGGGAACAATGGCATTTCTAAACCATGGGCTGTGTGGCAGCAACTTCAAGTTCATGTTCCTCATTGCCAGGAGATGTCATCTCGAGTTCCAGACTCGGACTTGGACTTCACTTTGTCCTGGCTATAGCGTGGTGAGATCTCAGACCTCAGTGCCTTTCAGCTGACACCCTTTCCCCAAAGTACACCCTACTTCATTCTCTCTCTCTCTCTCTCTCCTACTGTTTCATTGTTTTATGTGTATGAGTGTTTTGTCTGCAAGTATGTATGTGCACCCCATGTGTGCTTGGAGCTCACCAAGGTCAGAAGAGGGTATTGAACTCCTGGGGACTGGAGTTACAGACAGTTGTAAGCTGCCACTGGGAGTCAAATCCAGGTCTTCTGCCAGATTACAAAGTGCTCTTAACTGCTGAGCCCACTCTCCACACCTGCTGCCTTCTTTTTCTACTTGGTGATGGCTTGCTGTGTAGAATCTTCCCGGAAATCCTTTCTAGATCTGTTTGTTTACTTGAACAAATACTGCATCTTCTCACTCATCTTATTGCCCAAGGCTCGGGTTATAATAAACATCTGATACATTTTTGTCATGGGAAAAAAATGGCAACTTGCACTGGGTACTGGTTTTAGGCAGCTGTTGAAGCAGCTACTATGAGTATCAAGTGAGAAGAGATATTATAATTACTGGTTAATTAATGGATTCCTGGTCTTGATAGATATGACAATGAGTTTAGAGTGTCAGGCTTGTGGTGAATGCCGGGGTAAGAGCAGATCTTTTGGTGTCAATTCCAGCTTTATAAAGGGCTTTAATGTTAATACTCTCTTTTGTTTGCGTCGCCGCACAGAAAGGGAAGTAGGGCTGTAACTTTTCGTACTTTGTTTGGCACCTGCCTTGGACTGCTCTCAGCAAGCCAGTGAGCAGCAATGAGAAAAGGAGAAATGGTGGCTAGGGGCTTAGGTCAGAACAAGTGGCTTTATTTCATTTACTTTAATATCTGCAGATAAGGACTGGAGAGAGAATTCAACTTAATAGCTTGCCATATAGTCATGAAGACTTGAATTCAGTCCCCAGTAGTTACATTTAAAAAAGCCAGGCAAGCTAGGCAGTGGTGGCACATCCCTTTAATCCCAGCACTCGGGAGGCAGAGGCAGGCGGATCTCTGTGAGTTCGAGGCCAGCCTGGGCTACCAAGTGAGTTCCAGGAAAGGCGCAAAGCTACACAGAGAAACCCTGTCTCAAAAAACCAAAATAAATAAATAAATAAATAAATAAATAAATAAATAAATAAATAAATAAATAAGCCAGGCATGATGTAAACCCAACATGGTGCTCATGAAAGAAAGGCAGATTCATGGGACTTTTGATCATCAGCCAAACCTACTCACTGAGCTCCAGGTCTTTAAGGGACTTTGACTCAAAAAAGTCAAAGTGCTGGTTCCAGAGGAATGACACCCAAAGTCGACCTATGCCCGTCATGTACCTGCACACACATGCACGTGTACCCTCCCCCTGTTCCCCCTACAAATCTACAGATAACTCTGCAAGGCAACCATCACCACCCTTATTTTACAGACGGGATAGAAGAGGACTAGGGAAATAATTTGCCGCAGAGTCCTTACTTAATTTCTGGGAGAGACTGGATTCAAATGCATGCTGTGTCTTCTTCTCCCACTCCTTTCTCTCTCCAGAGTCCCATGGTTTCCCTCTATGATGATGGCCAGTGTATCTGGTGTGCCTTGGGCTGACTTACAAGAAGGTTCTTGCCACCTCTCAGCTGCCCCGCCCCCACCGTGAGAGATTTGTTGGAGGGTTGGAACTACAGTTTGCTTCTTGACACTCTTCCTCCTTGAGACTTAGGGAGATTGGAAAGAAATTGTTAATGGCTTGCTGAGATAGTCTCATTTCATTCCTGGAAATGACTAATTATGAGGCTTTGTGATGCTTCATGTCACAAAGCTCCTCCCCAATCCATGATTTTCACCTTTCCTTGAAGCTAATATTTTATACTGAAGAAATAACAAGCAAAGTCATCCTGTTGTGAAGATATGTATATATTTTATATTAGACATATACGGTATTGACCAAGACCTATCTCTGCCTAAAATGGATTAGAAAAACTGATTTTTTTAAAGAAGAGGCTCATTTTGTTTTTCTTTGATGATGTTTCTGTCAATTTCTGATTCTCTCTTGTTCTTCTCTCCTTTCCCCAAGGCAGGTAGCCATCCCCTTTAAAATGCCTTAATGGGTGATTTCTTTTTCACAAGCCTCTCCATTTTGTATGTAGCCACTTCATACCCCAGGAGGCAGAAAGGAAGCCAGTCTCTTTGACCTGTGGTCATCTCAGATCCTGTGAAGAAGATGTTCACCCCTAGGTTTGGGGACTGCACACACCCACCTTTCTTTTCAATTCTAGTCCCTGGGAGTCCATGTGGGTCCAAACAGGGTCAAGGTAAAACAAGGAGATGTTTGAGGAGAGCGCTGGGGTGAAAGTCCAGACAGATGTGCTTTGATAGCTGCCAGCAAAGGGGAACTGTCTGGGAGAGCGGAGCCCTCACTCACTGCAAACCTTTAGCTCTCGCTCCGTGTGCGTCTCTGAATTTGATTCTCGGCCCCCTTGCCCCCAGAGCTGGGGTGTACCTGCTGTTGCTCTTATGCCTCTTGGCAACAGTGGCATCTGCTCAGTGTAGCCATCAAGAATTTGAATGTCAATATCTTTGCCTTGAAATGAATGGAAAAGTATTTGTCACTCAGCGGCAATCATTCTTCAAATAAAAGGTTAGCCAGACAGGGCCCTTAATCAAAGAATCGGTCTTTTCTGTCAGCGGTGCCTTTTAAATAGCAATGATGAAGGCTGGCTGTCAGGGTAGAACTTGATGAGCGAGATGATTGATCTGCATAAATCATTTTCTTTTAACATTGTCAGTGAAGAGTAAATTGGTGGGACATTTTGGGTATTAGCTGTGTTGAAATTAATATGCGGTATCCTAGGTGTGTCCTTGCTCTATTCCTCATAAAGGAGGTAGAATTAAAAGGCAGGCTTTGGGGCGTGCATTGTTCTCCCAAGAAAGTTACACCATCCTTCGTGCTGCGGTCATCATCTTGCATGCTAAATTCGGAAGTTGACTGTGTAGCACATTTTACAAGCTCTGAAAAGAATCTAGTTAATTTGGGAATTAGCTAGAGTCAGTAGCATTTAGCAACCAGTAAATCTGCGAAGACTCATTGCTCAGAGGGGAAAAAAAAAAAGAACCAAGGAGTGATTCCTGGTGTTAAAGGTTGGGGTGTCTACTACCTGGCGTGCTGACACAGAAAAGGCCTTGGCTTGAGGTCAGCTTTTGGTGGAAACACATGAGTTGTCTCTTCTGACTAAATTCCTTTAGTGATAAGGTAAATATTCACCTTCTCAAGTCTGCCTCTTTTTCTCTAAAAACTCTGCTTCCATTCATGACTTCTGGTGCATTTGTTTTGGGTGATAAACAGATTCATGGAGATGGACATGTGGTGAATTGTCTGGCACCTGTGAGCCAGTGCCCAATAAATGTTAACTTTTTTGCTGTCTTTTAGCCAAGAAAAATGACCCAAACCTAGAATAGCCACTAAGATGTTAATATCATGAAACTGGACTAGGCCCTCCGGATAAGTGAGACAGTTGTTTAGCTTGAACTGTTTAGGAGGCCCCCAGGCAGTGGGACCCGGACATGTCCCTGGTGCATGAGCCGGCTATTTGGAGCCTAGTGCCTATGGTGAGACACTTTGCTCAGCCTTGGTGCAGGGAGGAGGGGCTTGGACCTGCCTCAACTGAATGTACCAGGCTGGGCTGACTCTCCAGGGGAGACCTTACCTTGGAGGAGGAGGGAAAGGGGGGTGGGTTGGGGGAGAAGGTTGGGGGATGGGAGGAGGGAGGACAGGGGAATCTGTGGTGGATATGTAAAACAAATAGAAAAATCTCTTATATAAAAGAAAAGAAAAAAGAAAAAGAATGTGCCCACGTGTTAGAATAAACAATACATAATTTTTTTTTTAGTTAAGCCAGGAAAACACAAAAAGAGAAGATGTCCTGGGTGTTCCGTTCTTGTACCCTGGAGCCACAGTCATCCCCAGATCTTCCATCTGACAGCCGTTTAGGTTAGATGCTATGCATCTTGGGATATCTAATCACACTTTAATATTGAAATCTATTTCAAGGGGCAGTGATAGGATAAATGTCTAGCTGTTCCATTCTGGGGATGGGGAATAGGTGGAAAAGATGGGAGTCAAGTGTGGCTAAGCACACTTTAGTTTGTTCCCATCATGCTTTAGATGATATGCCTGAGTTCATCTTTGGAATGAGTAAGTAAACAGAGATGTAATAGAGCATTGAGACCAAAGGCTGCACCAACCGGGCCAAACTGCTGAATTTAGATCCCCAGTCTTTGCCTCAGCACCCGGCAGGGTAGGTCATTGACTCTCTGTGCCTCAGTTTCGTCACTCTTTAAAGGGTAACAGTAATATCTCTTCATACGGTGTTGTTAGGATGAGTGAGTTAATATATAAACACCAAAGCTTGTGAAAAGGGTTTCTTGCAAGTACATGCTAATTATGACAGGGTGCCTATGAAAACGGACTGGTCACGCAAGTATGCTGGTTAGTTTTTTTGCCAACTTGGCACAGGCTAAAGTCATGGTACGAGGGAACCTCGACCTAGAAAATACCTCCATCGGACCGGCCTTTAGGCAAGTCTGTGGAGCGTTGTCTTGATTCATGATTGATGTGGCAGGGCCCAGCCCACTGTGGACAGTGCCAACCCTTTGCAAGAGGGCCTGGGTTGTACCAGAAAGCAGGCCAGCCAACCATGGAGTGCAAGCCAAGATGCAGGGTCCCTTCATGGTCTCTGCTTCAGCTCCTAACTCCAGATTCTTTTCTTGAGTTCCTGTCCTGTCTTCCCTCAGGGATGGATGGATGGTGACAGGGAAATGCAAGCCAGTTTGAACTGTTTTCTCCCCAAGTTGGTTTTGGTTAGTATTTTGTTACAGGAAGAGACCCAAACCAGACCATCAAGGTGGAAAATGCTGAAATTCAAGTGGGTCTGATGTAATGGAGAAGAAACACACACATACAATGAGACATAGGCGTGTGTGTGTGAAGGTACACAGAGTAAAACTCAGATTGTTTTAGAGGAATGTTCCTGCCAGAGGAATTTGGGACCATGGTCATTCTAGACACTTCCATGTGATAGTTGGGGACTCAACATTGTTGTGACCGACCCATGCCTTGCCTGTGCTCACCATAGGAGTAAAGTGTGCTTGAGATGGTCTTGTGACTAAAACCTGCCACAGGAGCTTCTCATCTTTAACGAGTTTATTCGTTTTTTTAATTCAGTACCTCACTAAGAAACTGGTTCCATAGCAACTAGATTTGACTTGTGCATTCAAAGCAAAAAGGGACGGAACACTGTCTGCCTGCCCAGGTTTTTCATGAGCCTCCTGAAGGGTTTGTCCACATCAGCCTCTGTTTGTGGCATGTTGCCTGGCCATGAAGAAGCTTCTGTGACTTGTGTGATTGGAGAGAGTGTCTCCTGTCCTCAGATACCTACAGTATCTCCATTCTTGGAGGATTGCAGTTCTGCAGGGCTTATTTTTGGCTTAGTGAACTGGCTATGCTTCAACTTTGTCTCTCCCTCCATCTCCATCTTCTGCACTATCTCATTTCAGGCATTTGATTTCCTTCTACATGTGCAGGGATGTTTCCATAAGACAATTCCAGAGCAATATTTACCAGCCCTTGTGATTCAGGTTACACAATGAATGGTCTCTGGAGTCTGCAGGGATCTCTCCATTCTCAGGTGGGTCAGGTCTGCCCATTCTCAGGTGGGCCAGGTCTGCCCATTTGTGGTTGTTTGAAAGAAAATGGCCCCCAAAGAGAGTGACACTATTTGGAGGTGTTGCCTTGGTGGAGGAAGTGTGTCACTGTGGGGGCGGGCCTTAAAGTCTCTTTTGCTCAAGCTTCCTTCAGTGTGACAGTCAGTTGACTTCCTGTTGCTTGCACTCTCAGCTCCAGCACCACATCTGCCTGCATGCCGCCATGCTTCCCGTTATGATGATAACAGACTGAAGCTCTGAAACTGTAAGCGAGCCACCCCAACTAAATGTTTTCTTTATAAGAATTACTGTGGTCATGGTGTCTCTTCACAGCAATAAAACCCAAACTAAGATACCATCCTCAGGTAGGCAGGTCTCCCCATCCTCAGGTGAGCCAGGTCTCCCCATCTTCAGGTGGGCCGGGTCTCCCCATCCTCAGGTGGGCCGGGTCTCCCCATCCTCAGGTGGGCCAGGTCTCCCCATCCTCAGGTGGGCCAGGTCTCCCCATCCTCAGGTGGGCCAGGTCTCCCCATCCTCAGGTGGGCCAGGTCTCCCCATCTTCAGGTGGGCCAGGTCTCCCCATCCTCAGGTGGGCCAACAGGGGGATCTGAGAGCTTGCCTGCCTCTGCTCTTGGGAATACTACATTGAACACAACGTGTGGTCACAGTGATGCTTTCTGGAAGATTGTGAAGCATGGTGGCTCCATATGAGGATTTTGAACATGTGTGCTCTGCTACTCTGGCCTACAGTGCTCTTGGGGTCCCGATGCAGTAATACTGTACCGTCAGGTTCCTTCCTAACTCTGTCTTTACTTGAAGAAGCAGAGCCTGTGTTTAGTAAATTTTAATCATATTAGTTGTGATGTTTTGCTCAATTTGCTCAATTAATTTTAGGTGATGAAGATCTAAAATAAGGTGTTTAAGAACACCTTTAGTGTTTCATTCATAGCAAGTCATCAAAAGAGAATATTTAGCCTTCTTTATTGGCTATGAATCATTAACTTAAAGATAACAATGTTTCCTTTTTTATAATAATTTTCATTTTTGAAATTATAATTACATCATTCCCCCTCTTCCCTTTCTTTTCTCTAATCTTTCCCATGTACCCCCTTGCTCTTTTTCAAATTCATGGCCTGTTTTAAACAAAAATGTTGTTTTACACACACACATACACACACACACACACACACAAATATACAAATATACCTGCTGGGTCTGTGTAATGTTACTTGTGTGTATAGGATTTCAGGGGTGACCCTTTGGTAATTAGAAAACCAACTGGGGGTTGGGGAGCACTTCCCTGGGTAAGATTCTCTCTCCCACTCTGAGCCTTCCTTGCTTGCTTACAGTTCTTTGTGTAGGGTTGAGGCCTCATGACTTTCCCCCCTCCATGTTTGCAAGTCTACTGGTGTCGTCCTTGTTTAGATCTTGTTTAGGAAGCCATGTTAACGAGACTTCATGGATGTAGCTTCTCTGACATTTTGGGGAGACACAATCTCACAGCGAACTTCCTGTTTTTATGGCTTTCACAATCTTTTCACCCCCTCTTCTTCAATGACCCCTGAGCCTTATGTGCAAGAGCAGTGTTGTATCGATTGGGACTAGGTACCACGTGGTCTCTTCTCTGCATTTTGATTGGATATAGTTTTCTGTAATTGTCTTCATCTGTTGCAAAGAGTAGGGTTTTTTGTTTGTTTGTTTTTTGTTTTTTTTTTGGTTTTTTTGTTTTGTTTTTTGATGAAGGATGAGAACTACACTTATCTCTGGTTGTAAGGATAGTGGGCTTCCACTCCAGTGAATGAGAGATATCTCTTGATTATTTTTCAGGGACTTCCTGCTGTCCAGGAACCAACTGTCTTGTTTCCAAGATTCTAGAAAAATGCCGAGCTGCCTAACTTGCATCCTTTTAATACTTGCTGATGAATCTGAATATGAATGAGTGCATGAGGACTGTTCTCTTCTCTTTTTCAATGTTACAACTTATACTTTCTTTTTCTCTGTGCTACCTCTTCATTCACTGGGACCACCAGATGCGTTCTATACATTTTTAGGTATATCCAATCCATTCTCTTAGAATAGAACATCTTTTGGAGCAGGGGACTATCTTTAGCATCACTTCTGCAGCATAGACTCTATTTTTGGGTACCTGGGATATACCATGAGCCTAGTGACTTGATGTGGTCTACAAAGCTGATTCCCCAAATGGCCTTGGCTACTGTTTTGTGGAAGACAGAAGAATGAGACAGCGATCAACTTTCCAATATATCACCCTCAGTATGAACCTCATGGTCTCCCAAGGGAATGTGACAGAGACCCCTTTAGATTTGTCTGAGGTCTCCTGAAGGATATCTTAAACCACCAGCTTAGCGCTAGCAGACCTCTTTGATGAGACCTCGGGGTCCAGAGACTTGAGCTGAACCATACATGTTGGCTTTATTCTGCTTGGTGGCTCAGTACTCTGTTGTCTTTATCTTTGTTTCTGTCTCTGGTATTCCTTGGCTGGGACACCTTAATAGGGATTCGCTGATGTTCGAGCCAGGGGATTATGGACTGCTGCCTTGCCTCCCTTTCAGGAGTTCTGGACTTTTCCTGAGTTGGAGACATCAGCCTGACCACACCCCCTGTGCTCCCTCCCCCACACCTGTCCTGTGTTTCCCTTGAGCTTACCTCAGGAGGCCTTTGCTTTTCGTCTGTCCAGAATTCCTCTTAATACCTGGAGAACTTGGTTGATTTCCGGCCTCACATTTCATTTTTCAGGGTATGCTCATGGCACTGATTTGTAAGTCACTTGTATGCATGGGATTTCCCTGACAGGCCCTGATTTTCCTCTCTCACCTTTTAAACTCTGTGGGGGTGTGCAGGCTCTTATTGGAATTGGCAACCCCAAAATCATTTATCAAGTGCCTGGTCATTTGACTCTTAAATTTTTTTGCCTTTTTCATTTGCAAATAATAATGTCATAAAGCCTTTTCCTTGTAGAAGATACATGCAATGGAGTTGTGACGGTGTGGGCTGAGGTGTGGGTATTAATTAGGTAGCAGAAGGCTGTAGCCTCCAGAAGCAAGGGCTTCAAGTGGGGGCTCTAGTTTCTTGCCCGGGGAGGAGGCCCGGAGGTAGCTAACCTTATGTTGGCTTCATCATGTCAACCTGGTCAAGACTTCTACTGTTCTTTGCTCTCTGCCTTCTGGAGCACCATCCTTCCCTGGTACTCTCATTTTCTGAGTTGCTGCCATGGTTTGGGGTAAGTGACAGAATGCCACTTACCAGGCCCACATGCCAGGAAAGGAGGAGGAAGAAGGAACAGAAAAGAGAAAGCATATGCTGCTGCCTGTCTCATCCTCAAGGGGAGTCAGGGTTGTTTGTGCCGCACGGTTCCGCCCTTGGCACTCTGCCACCAAAGTCAGTTCGTCCTAGGTTGTGAAAGTCAAGTTTTCTCAGGAATCTCTCCAAGCCAGTTGGCCTTGGATTGGCAGCTAGAATTGGCCGCAGAAGGAAAATTTGTACCCCAGAGATTAGTGTGAGAGGGAACTGATTGTTAATCATTTGTTAGCCACAGGGCAGGTTGAAGAGCACAGTCTTCCAGGGGCTGCAATGCCACCCCACATGAAATCAGGCTTCTGGTGCCTGTGAAGGAAGGAGAGTGGGTGGTGGGTAAGCAGAGCTCTGCCAGGTTTCTTCCTCTTTGTACTCCACAGAGAGGATTTACTCCCTCTAGTTGCATCTCCACTTTTGACTCGGTCAGATTCTGCAACAGTAAACATGCATCTTTCTGCATGTAAGTAATCATTTCTTTGAAATGTGTTTTCTGGATCTGGTAGTATACCTATAGTTCAAGTCTATGAGGTTGTTTTCAACTGGTTTGTTTCCTATTGGTCTGTTACTTAGTGATATGCATGGGTTTAGAACCAGACACATTGAATATGAGCAGTTAACCTGGTACTTCTGAGCTGTGAAGTTTTGAAACAATTACTTAACCTCGCTTAAGTCTCCATGTTCCCCTGTGAGATGGGAGATGGAGAAGGCAGGCACACGGTGAAATGAGACTGTGACTACAAAGTACTCATTGCAGATCAGTGCACATTGTAAACCTAAAAAAGTGGCTATGGGGGCCTCTGCTCATGGAATTGTGGGTGTATGTGCGTACACATATGTATGCTTGTGCACACGCACAACATAAAAAGAAAACAAAACCACGAAAGCCAGGCAGGATGGCACACATCTGTAACCCACCACTCTGGCAGCTGCCACAGGAGGACCTTGAGTTTGAATCAAGCCTGGGTTATGTGGTGATACTCTGTAAAATAAAAGCATGAAACCAGACCTTAAACATTAACTATTATATCGGTAGGAGTTGTAGATGTATATATCAGATAGGGAAGCAATGGGTATTTAATGTGTGGACTGGAAAAATATTTCATTGACCCCAGGGACAAGTGTATAAGCTAATTAATACTTAAAAAAGTCTTAGAGTGTGTCAAGTGCAGCACTAACGGGTAATTGTATATCACAGAGATGCTTAAGGTAATCGCTAGGACTTTCAGTGGCTCTTACTCAGTACATCAGATAGTTTAGCTGCGGAACTTGACAAAACTCAACATAAATATTCTTTTGCTTCCGCAACTATATTGAACATCACACAGATGTGTAGTTAAGTATTTATTATGAACATGCAAATATTGATGTCCCCAAGGCCCAATCTTTGATTCTCAAACTGCTGTTGCTATATTTAGAATTGTTGATTAACACAGATCTTTGCTCTGACACACAGCACATCTGACTTGAGGGCCCCTGAGAGCAGCATGAAGAAGAAAGGAGATGCTGAGGCTTGACACTGATAGGGGTGCACAACTCAGATGAGAAGTTGTGCTTTGGGACAGTAGCAGCGGGTGGCCAGGTTCATGACCTGGCTGGGGATGTCCCTAGCTCATGGCTGTGCACAGGGTAGATGGTCATTCAACCATTACTCCTCTACTTAAAGAGATAGGCATTTGGGTGAAGAATCCATAATGAAAAAAATGTGTTTTCCCACTGCTCTGTGATTTCTTAGTCGTGGCATTATTGACATTTTGGTCCAGATAATTGCTTATTGTGAGTTGTGTCCTGCGTATCCTTTAACTTCCCTCACAGATGCCAGTCCCATGGCCCTTCCTGAGTTGCAATCAAGAAATATTGTGTCCAGTCATTGATAAATGTCTTGTATGAAGACAGAATCATTCCCAACTGAGGCCAGTAGCCTCAAAGGAAGAGAAATGAACTAATACGTATTAAGAAAATATTGAAGAAAGAGTATGAACCTGACATTTAACTCAGTCGATCCCTCTAAAAGCCCAGAATTGCGAGTATTATTGACAACATTTTTGTAGGAGGGAGTGATGGGATTCAGGGAGGTTCTGCATGTGGACTTGGACTTCCCCAGTAGAGTCTGGTTCCTAGTGTGAGATTCCTTTTCTCTTATATTCCTCCTTCTCTGAAAGGTTGGACTTGAACAGCAAGTCTGAGAGGATGAGACTATTCTTCTTGGTGGTGAAGGTTCAGAGTTCACGTTCACATAGTAATCCTGCCCAAGAGACTAGTTGTGAAGAATGGTGCACAGGCTGCATTTGGGTCATTGATTTGTTTTGGTGCTCGTTTTTCTGGGAACATGAACGGAGCTGTTACTCAGCTGTAAACAGAGCTGGGCAGGCTTCTTCATGGTGAACATCTTCAGAGAGAGCTCAGGGCAGGGCTCCAGAGGTGTTCCTCTATGGAAGAAACTACCCGAGAGTTGTGGAGTCCTCCCTAGCAAAGGTGGCCCCTCCATGATGCTCCTGGGAGATAGTCAATTAACCCAATAGGGCTCTCTTTGAGGGGGGCATGAGAGCTATTTTCCTCCATGAGCTTCTCATAGCCAGCTTAGCAGGTTTCCAGCTCTGGCTGCAGCAGAAGGGGCTTCGTTGTGAGCTGTGGTGCTGTCTGTGTGAGGCTCCATGTGGGGACAGCTTCTCACTTGCTACCATCTGGTGACACAGGGGTCCTTTGGGAGAGAGTTCAGAGGTGTGAAACTGATTGTGAAAATTACGTCGTAGTAAAACTCAGACGTGTCCTGAGTGTGCTCTGACTTTGTTAACAGTTGGAGTGGGGCTTAGAGAGTCAGGAAAGGAAGAAGTAAAGTGATTAATTCTAACCTCTCTTTTTATACCATCAAGAGGCTGTAAGCCAATAAAAGAACTAAATGTTAGCAATCTATAAAATTCTATAAGTGGTAATAAAGAAAAACTGAAACTATATTGATATACAACCAAACAAGATAATTATCATTATTTTTTAATAAAGTCATTTGTCATCAATAAATACCAAGGGGAATAGGAAAAATTACAAGCACAGCAATGCCATCTTCCATAATTATGGCTATTAACAATTGAAAGCATAATTACGCAAGGGAGAAAAACTTTTAGGAAAGCCTATGCTGTTTCTGCACAGAGAAGTAACATATCCACAAACACTCAGGAGTCTCTAGGTATCGTATAGAGTGTGTCCAAAATTCCAGCAAAGCAATGAATTCAGCCCAACACATTTATAGATGACCTGGCATCACATGTCAGAAGGTTGGGTGGATGCATTTCAGGTAGATCTTTTTCTAATTACTTTTAATTGGGGTCTCTCCTGTCTTTCCACTTCCAAGTTGGCCATCAGCCTTGGAGGGTGGCCTGAGGTTCAAGATAGTGGTATACATGGTCATTACCCATGTATATTTAAGATCAGAGGACTTGGTTGAGTAGTAAAGTTAATTGTGGGGATCCACAGTTTAGCTTATTTCATCAAAACAAACCCCAGTCAGGCAGCTGTTGGTGCCCAAGTGCCAGTGTTTCAGAACACTCTTGGAGATAAGAAAGTAATGAGATACTATAGTTTCTTTATTGGTTTCTTGGTTTATTTATTGGATGCCACTGGAGCACATTCTCCTCTCAAACGGATAGGCTGCATGTCCTCAGTGTGGGGAATAGAGAGATTAGGAGTGTGCTTGCAAGTGCTAGCCAACCTTCCTAGTAGGGGGAGCTTGTGTAAATAAACTGACTTCCTTTGGCTCAGTGTTCTTGCCTCTATATTACGGACCATGGTACCTGCCTGTGGGTTGTGATGGGGATCCAATGTGGTGGTTCAAAAGTTGGTGTCTGGTGAGTGTGATGTAGCCTAGTGTTGGCCACCGGGGAGAGGATTGTGACGTGATACTTGGGGTCTTATCTGAACAGCCATTTGGGGAGTGTGGTGGTTTTGTTCTGGTACAGTAACCATGTCGTTCTCTTTCCCTGCTGCTCACAGGAGGCCGTGTAGACAGGGTAGTGACTAAGGTGAATGTTCAAGGGTGAGAATGGCAGGGGCAGGTGTCTCAGTCATGGGAACTACAGACCGAAGCTGTAGAATAAGCCTGGACAGTTTGAAGGTT
>CABHPH010136567.1:0-10486 GCA_902168325.1 Peromyscus nudipes | reverse complement strand
CACACACACACACACACACACACACACACACACACACACACACACACCAGAAGTCTGGTCCTGTTGGTACCCTGGAACCGTGGCTCTTCCAGAGGGTCAAAGTAAGTGAAGGTTCACTGCTTTTTCTTGGTCATTCTTCCTTGTGTTTATAAGGCCAAAAGGCCAACCTATAGTAGATGAGCAGTGGAGACTGCCCCTAACCCACAGCCAAGCTTGGCCTGCCTGCTCAGCAGGCTTGAGGGAGGCCAGTCCCACTGGGAGCTTCAGTGCCTGTGAAACAAGCATGCTATCCCACTTGGCTCAGAGACTGGAATGTGGCTTGGTCCATCTGAGCCAGGTAAAGAGCTACCAGGCACACTCTCTGGACATCTCGGGTTCTCACCAACAGCCCTACAAATAGCTGAAGTCATCACCCCATTTTACAGAGGGGACTACTGAGTCCCCTTTTCAGGCCTCACAGCTGCAGACACCATAACAGTTCTCCGGAGATGGCACTTCAGATGCAGTCCCTGGGCTTTGTGTCACAAAGGTTAATCCTGCCTAATTCCTCCAGGCCTGAGAAAGGGACCCCAATAAGCCCCAGGTTTCGGGGACAAGGATGAGTTGGGCCTGGCCTTCCCCAAGTTTCAGCACATGCCCCTGGCAGTGTCACCAAGATTGGAGGTACTGGATAGGACAGTGAGTGACAGAGACCCACTAGACCTTTGAGCATCCATTTCAGATCCTGCTCCTGGTCACCTCTTCTGGGTACCACAGATGATTCCCTTTCTGGGAGTCGTCTCAGAGCCGGCAAAGTTGGGCGGAAGAGAAGCAGAGTCAACTCAGACACAGTGTGAGCCCCACAGTGTCATTTGAAAAAGAGACAGGCTCAAATTCGTCCCCTTGTTGTAGTAAGAAGTCTAATACATAAACTTCAGATGTTTATACCCCAAAGGGGGGTGTCCTCTCAGGCCCTCCAGGCTTGCTATCTCTGGTCAGTTTTCTCCTGTAGCCACCAGGGGGCAGCACCAGACCACAGCCTCCTGGGTCTGGACTCAGTGCCAAGTGGTCTGTCCACTGACCTTCACAACCACGTCGTCAGAAGAAACTGTTCTTTTCTCAGTGGCTTTTGAAATACTAGCCTCATGTTCCCACAGACTGAAAAGTAATAGCAACTATCACATATGCCGTCATTCGCGCTCTGTAACAACCCCACCACGTGGGATTATTTCCTTTTTACAAAACCTGAGTCTCAGGGCTGAAGTGACTCACTGAGGCCACACGGGGAGAAGCTACACGAGTGTCATTACTTAGGGTGATGTCCCTCACGCCCTGCTTCCTTGGTGACCTCTCCCAGCCTGTTGCCCTGGAAACACAAGTATTAGCCAAGACTTAGCCGGCAACTATCTGCTCCAGCATTGGGTGCCACATGGGTGTGTGAGAGGTTCTGAAGTCTGTGGCACTGAGGCTGGGGTCCTGAGCGTACCACTTCACAGCTGCCCCCTCCAGCCCACCCTTCCTTCTGCCCCCAGTTCCGGAACCCCAAGGCGTCCCTGCGTGTGCGGCTCTGCGACCTCCTGAGCCACCTACAGCAGCGTGGGGAGCGTCACTGTCAGGAATTCTACCGAGCGCTGTACATCCATGCCCAGCCCCTGCACAGCCACCTGCCCAGCCGCTACACCCTTCGTAAGTCCTGCCCACCACCGCGCAGCACCCCACACTCACCAGGGAGGGCGCCAACTGCTAGCAGCATAGCGGTCCTCGGTGCCCATCTGAGTCTATGGCAGCCCAGCCTGGGCATCTCTTTCATCCGGGTCCCTCCTCAGAGACTGCCCAGAGAGACTAGCACAGGCTGGCATATCAGTCTATCCCTCTCCCTCTCTGTCGCTTCCCTTCCCCGTGCCAGTTTTCGTACAGAAGCCGGCGCCCCACGTATCCCGCCTACCTCCCCTTGTTTCCCACGGCTGTGTCTTCGTTTCTCAGTACATAGCAGCTTCCTTCTCACAGCCCCGTGCTGCGCCTCGGTCATCCCGCGGGGAGTTACCAAGCCCACAGTAGATCCCAAGGCCATGTCTACTTTTTCTATCACCAGTCTGCTCACGTGGGGTTTCTGTAGGGCGTCCTTGGGTATAGGTGTGGATGGTTGGTGAGAGACAGTGTGATCTAGAGCTCTAGGTGACAGGTAGGTCCAAAAGGCCTGGGGTCACTGGAGCTGCTGGGATCTGGAAGGTCACAGTAAGGCCAGTGTGGCAACTCAATTCCAAGGCTCTCTGCTTAGGCACCTGAGAGGAGGTGCTGCTGCTGCCGAGAGAAAGATGAGGTGACTCTGCCCATGCGCTGTGCTGGGACTCTGCGCTGGTGTCTCTGATCCCAAGGAGTCTTCCCCAAACCTCACAGGACACAGTGTGGACAGTTGAGGACAGAGTGAATAGACTTTCTTCCTCACCTCTACAGAAACTGCTTCACTGGGTCCTTTAGCACCTAGCTGGATCCAAGCCACATCCCTACAGGAAACGAAGCACCGTCTGTGATTCGGAGGTGCCCCGGGGTCCGTGTGGCACGCCATCTGCCTGCTAACCCCATGGGGGAGTCTAGGGAAAGCTCTGGCCTGCTGTGTCTGGTATGGCAACCCCGGTGATGCGAGCAGTTGACTCTTGATAGTGGATGTTTGTCCTGCCTTTGATGACTTGTGGCAAACAGGACACACTGGCCTACTCCACACCTGTGACATCACAGAAACTAGACCAAAGGAACCCCAAATTTATGCGGTATTCTCTGGAGAGCTGACCTCACTGTGTGACCCACTGGGCCCGCCCAGGGCACTCAGTGCAGTGGCCATTGAGGAAACGTGTGAGCCCAGCACCTTCAGGAGGCAGAGGCGCTGCCTTGGGTTTCTCTGGGGGACAACCCTGCGCTCAGCTCAGCCCTCTACTAACCATGCTCTGTAATTTTGTTTCCAGAAAATTCAGATTGCAGAGAGCTGGACTGGGACAGTGGGAGCCGTGAGCTGAGTGACAGGGGTAACGCCCCGCCACCTCCTTTCTCTTTCCCTTTTCCCTCAGGGCTCTGTGTCCCGGGGCTTCTCCATCCCACATCGGGTTTTCTTCCTGGCTTTCTGTTGGGGGGCAGGCCCCCTGTAGTGCTCGCCAGCTGCTACAGGCCATCCCCCTCCTTTCTCCCCAGGACCCATGAGCTTCCTGGCAGGCCTAGGCCTGGCCGCGGGCCTGGCCCTCCTCCTCTACTGCTGCCCTCCAGGTGAGTGCGGGCTGCCCCCAAGGCCCTGAGCAGATTGTGGGAATTGGAGAGTGACAGCTCATCAATGTAGTGGGCAGCCAGCAGAGTCCAAAGTCAGAGAGCCCTGCCACGTCTGTCTCTTGGAGTCATCTCTCGTGAGACTTGGTCTCCCCACCTGTGGTATCACAGGCCTTACAAGCCTAAACCCACTGAGGCCTGTGGCTTGCAGCCAGCCTCGCCTGCTCAACCCCTCCACCCTCACCCCACTTCCCCCTCTCCACCCCCTCGCGATGCCTGAGTCTGCCATCTGGGAAGGCCTTTGGGGATAGGGCCAGGTATGGGCTTGTATAGCCGTATACGCTGATGCTTGGGGGTCACCCAGGCAGGAGCTAGTGGCCTCTGGGGTCAGATCCAGTGCTGATCTTTCAACCTGAAAACGAAGACTGTGTGTGAGTAGGAGGTAGGGACAGGGCCATGTTCCGCCTGTTCCAGCTCTCCCAGAACTGAGTTCCCCTTCGTGGCTGGTCCTTGGGTTGTCACTTCTCGCCTTTGTCTTCTAGACCCCAAAGTGCTGCCTGGGACTCGTCGCATCCTTGCCTTCTCGCCCGTCATCATTGACAGGCATGTCAGCCGCTACCTGTTGGCCTTCCTGGCAGATGACCTCGGAGGGTTCTGAGGAACCCAGACCCTGGGCCTTACATGCTGCTTAACCAAAGAATCCCCTGGCCACCCACTGCGGGGTCCGCTCTTCTTTTTCTAAATACTTATTTTTCATTATTTATAATTTCTACGAGAACACATCAGCTTCACTCTACAAGGTGCTTAATATTAAATGTCCCAGCTGTCTCTGCCTCTCTGAAGTCCTCTTCTTGAGTTGGTTTTCTGTGTGTGTGTGTGTGTGTGTGTGTGTGTGTGTGTATGTATGTGTGTGTGTATGTGTGTGTATCTGTGTGTGTGTGTGTGTGTGTGTGTGTGTGTGTGTGTGTTCTAACAATGACTCTTCACCTAGGAATGGCCCAGATGCTCCTGGCTTTGAGTCCAGCCTTGGCCCAGTGCCTCCTCCAGGTCCCCCCATCCCTCCTACATCAGATGTCCCGTTGTGCCCTCTGCCCCATCATCCACACACTGGAGATGTCCCACACCATCCTCTCCCCAAATCCTCACCATTCCCTCTCTTTAAGACAACCATCGTCTTTTCAAGATGTCCCACCCCACCCCTTTACCACACACGCTCCTCTGCACAGTCCCTCCCTTGCCGTATCTCAGCCTCCCTGGTTCTTCCTGCCTGGATGCCCTTGGTGGCCCCATCACCTGGTCTTGCTCTCTAACCCACAGACCAGTGTGAGGAGAATGGCCGTCTCTCTCTGCTACTGACTGAATCCCAGGCCTAGCCACTGGTGGTTGGATAGTAGTAGGTGGTGAGGGTCCAGGTGGCGAGAGTCCAGGAGTGCCAGAACTCAGAAACACCCCTTCCCTTGAAAGCCTCAGAAAGTGTGGACCTTTATCCTCACTCTTCCCTTAAGGAAGTGAGCCATTGGCCATTACAACCCAGCCAGGAGAAAGGGAGATGGGCATTAGGTCAGGTCTGAGCTCAGTCTACCTTGTCCTTTCCTGTGACTAAGGAAGCTTTGTGGTCCTACCCTCCTCATGGTTCCTGCCCTCTGCCTGGCTGGTGGTCACTGTCCAGCCACCAAGTCTCAGCTCCTCCATGCCCTGGAAAGTAAAGCCCTAATGGAGCTGGACCCTTGAACCCAGATCCTATCCAATATCTAGTTCCAATATCGAGTGTGGGGGCAGGGTCAGTACTGCCACAGATGGGCTGGGTGTGGCCAGAGTCACCCAGGTGGGAGAGCATCTAGACTGAGAACAAGCAGTTCATAGAACTTTCTAGATCCTCTAGAGATGAAAAAAAAGAGCCATGGTACATTTGAGGTCCTCGGCTCTGGTCTCCAGCCACACCCAGCCCACCTGAGACCACTAGCAATTAGGCAGAATTGCATACCTCTGGTTGGGAGGGGTGGCTGTATACTCAGGGGTGGGTACCATGAGTCTTCTCACCCCTTCTATGAGGGAAGTGAACAGTCAACAAAGCCCAGCTGATCCTTTTGTGAGCAGGCTCAGCCAGACTACTAAAGATGGGGGCAGTTTGGCTCAGAAGATAGTCCTGTACAGCAACATACATACAAACTTACATACATGTACATATACTCATGCTGTGTAATATGCACTCACATGTATGCTGCATGTGCAGATACGCAGGTCCATTTGCATGCATACTCACACATGCAAGACACCAGACATAAGACATGAGCCAGGACACCTGATGGGCCTGGGTCAGGGTGTTTGAAGGGTGTGTTGTTGAGTGTCTGCCCAAACAGTTCCTCTCAACCACTTCCTCCCAACCAGGCTTTTTTGAGGAAACAACATTGTCAACTCACAGAGTCATCATGAGTCTGTGTTTTCTGGAGCTTCTGGAATCACATGTGATATCTTGGAAGTTACCCGGGCAGGCTCAGGCTGAGATGACCCAAACGTGAGATGAGGTGGGTGTGACTCCCAGGGAGAGGCTCCATTCAAGTCCCAGGCTCATAGAGCACGTAAGGGCAGCAACCATAGAGGGCTCTGGTCGCCACCCTGCTGACCCCGGCCCTTAGGCTGGTGCCTTGCAGGCATAGTGCACATACTACATTGGAGACCTGCAGGCGAAGGTGAAGGAAAGCTGTTTCTTCAGGGCCTTTCCATCTTCCGGGACACACTGTGCCCAGTGAGAACGTGTGGCTTTGGGGACAGTGCCCAGTTAACATCTCACTGCCCCACCTCAGAGCTGCAGGAGCAAGAATGAACTTACTAGTGTCCAAGCTCAGTTTGCACCCCTGTAACACAGGAGCCCTACTCCGGGCACCCATTATGAGCCCAGCTCCATGGACGAACCCCCTGCTAAAGAACCATGGCCACAGAGAGTGTTGGATGAACTGACCACTTTGTTGGAGTGTTGCCCAATATGTGACACAGTAAAGGTGACAGACACCTGGGCAGAAGTGGCAGACACATGTCAATTGTGTGAACAGGCTCAACTTGGCCCTAGAAAGTGAAGGAGGGTCTCAAGGGGCACTGGAATCCTAGCTTCTGTCAGCAAAGGCTGGGAATGGTGTCTGGGAAGGTCCTGGGCCTGGTCCCCATTTGACACCCCTGCTGATGGCCTTCCTTAGAGATGCCTCAAAGACCTGTGAGTCCCGGTCCTCTGGCTGTACAGGAGTGCGATACCCTTATGTAGGCCTGCTCAACCTTCCAGGATTGCTGACTTCTACCCATGACCTTCTGAGGCCCTTAGCCTGACAACCCCTGGACACAGCTGTCCCTGAATGCCCCTCCAAGAGTGTCCCAGCCACCTGAGCCCTATTCTGTAGCTGGATTCAGAGCCTGTGGCTGAGGTTTTCAACATCCTGGATTTTAGCTGCTGGCTTCTTCCAGGCTGGTTCTCCACAGGACTTCTCCCTCAAGCAGAATCCCATGGAGGAGAAGTACAGGAACTCCCTGCCTGGACCTCAGTATCCCCATCGGGCCCTGTCCTTCCTTCCAGCCATCTTGTCACCTGGTGCTTGTGACCTGGAATGAGTTAAGTCCACAAGGAGCAAAGGCCACAACTGGCCACTCACTCACTGATGCCCCTTGCAACACAGGACAGCTGGGTCTGTGAGCGCCCCTTGTCATCTATCCTCTGACACATCCTTTGGGTCCTTGGTAGGATGTCACTGACTCCTCTAGGCTGTCTTGGACGCTCAAGTGAAAACAGGGTCTGTTCCTTGGGCAGTGTCCCCAGAAGGGAAGGGGCTAGTGGGGGTAGTGCAGAATGGAGGAGCCCCCCCCCAACACAAGAAGTTTGAGGTGAGGGACCCAGTGGAGGGGGTTCTGGAGCAGAGTGGATAGAATGGGATGGAGTGCTGAGCAAGCTGTGCACAGGCCAGTGGGGACACAGGGACACATGAAGTTGGAGCCCAGAAACACATCTGCATCTTACACAACCCAAACTGATGATTTGGGGATGCGCTGACTCTGCTTTATGTGATGTCATTATTTCTAGTTCCTGCTGGGTCAGCACCTGCGGGCTAGGCCATCTCCCCTTTGCAGATGGCTTGTGGGGCCCTGCCAAGGTCCCTTAGCCACAAGTCCAATCAGACACAGACCATGGCTCACTTGGGTGGGTCCTGGGCACTTACCCTCTTCTAGACCAGATGAGGATGTGGGACAGGTAGACCTGTGTACTTCCCACTGGCTTTAGCACCTGAAGGACACTCAGGGAGATGGAGAGCTGAGGGACACTGCCCTATCCCATCACTGCTTAATTCTCTGTCTGTCTATACGGTGGGTGAGAGAATGGGGGCCCATTTAGACAACATTTAGATGACATGGCCTAGCTCAGGGAGGCACTGATTAAATCACTGTCGTGCCCTGTAGAGTTTTTGTTTTGTTTTGTTTTTGTTGTGGTTTGTTTTTTGTTGTTTTTGTTTTTTGTTGTTGTTTGGTTTTCTGGTATTTTGAGACAGGGTCTCACTGTGTAGGCCTGGAATTTGCTATGTAGACCAGGTTGGCATTGAACTCACAGAGATCTGCCTGCCTCTGCCTCCCAAGTGTTGGGAGCAAAGGTGTGTGCCACCACCACCTGGCTTAATCTGACAACAAATCAAGATTCTGGTACTATCTTGCTGGGGATCCAGGGCAGCAAGGGGGTTTTGTGAAGACAACAATGAGTGAGGTTGTGTTTCAAGGACCCTCAAGTCCCATTTTACAGTCTCCCATTTTACAGACTACCATGAGTGTGATGGAGGGTTACCCTGGCCTGAGAGTGGGTGGTGGCACCCACTGGCAGAAGTCAGCAGCTAGGGTCCTTCCTGGAGCCCCTCCCAGATCAGTGGCACCAGAGTCAGTGTTTTCCCAAAATTCAGTATTTTGGAAGGAACAACAGAAAGTCATGAAAGCAGGGAGGTCGGAAATGGAAATGTGCCCCTAATGAAATCAGGAGGAAGGAGAAGGTATCTGGGAAATTGGACACGGGGTAGGCTGAGTGTGACGGGTGTGGGGAGAAGGAGACACCTGTAGTCCAGCTATCCAGGACCATCTCAACGTTCCGAATGGGCGCTCCTCCCAGCCCAGCCCCGCTACCCACAGCGGTTCTTAAAGGACACATGGTGAGGACAGAAACGCTGCAGCAACAGCTTGTAAACCTAGCAAAGCTTAGACACAGCCAGCTTCTGTCACTGGCTCTGGGGGCAGTGGTGGGTGGAGGGCTGGGCCAGACCAAGGCTTCATCAGAAGCAAGGGAGCTGGGGAGATGCTCAGCTGTGCAAGCATGAGGACCCGACCCCCAACCCCCCATTGCAAAGCTCGGCATGGCTGGGTGTGCCTAGGATTCCAGTGCTGAGGAGGTGGAGACAGGAGGATCCCTGGAGCTGGCTGGCCAGACAGTCTACCGGAATCAGTGAGTTCCGGGATCACTGAGGAACTCTGTCTCAAAAAATAAGGTAGAGAGTGGTTGAAGAAGACACCCAATGTGAACCTCTGACCTCCTCATGTGTGTACACACACACACACACACACACACACACACACACACACACTAAAAAGCACAGAACTGGGTATACCCATTTCTCCCAGCTCCAGCAGAGCCCCATGGCCCTCAGGAGACCCAGAAGGCAGCAGGACTCGTTCTCTGGGTGCCAGTGTTGGCATTGCATCAGGTTAAGTGCTGGTGGGGGCAGTTGGCATGGGTGTCTGAGTGTGAGGGAGTCATCTGAGGAGAGAGCTGTGGGGGACAGGAAGCACACACCAAGGGATAGGGCTGGGGGACAGGGACACACCCATCAGGAGATCAGGCTGTGAAGGGTCCTCTTTTACCATGGGCGTCAAGGTGGTCAAAGGTGAGCTCTGAGCACAGGTCCATGGTGGAGAGCTACATGCTCACTCTGAGCCACCGTGACCAGGGAATCTGGCTTGGATAACAGCCTAGCCTCAGTGAGGCCACTTCTGAGCCCCTCTAGTCCCATCTGGGGGTTTCCTCTTTTGATGAAGAAGGAACTAAACCATGTGTTGGTCAACATCCGGCTGCTGAGTCCAGGCATGCAGGTGGCTGCTGGCCAGTCCACATGTTGGAGGGCACACGAGGGACAGTGCTAGGAGGTATGGCCCTAAGCCAGGTCTGGTCAGATGCAGGCCATCTGCACAGGACTCTATTGTTTACACTCAGCAGCCCTTTACTTTGTGTGCCCCAGTTTCGAGTTTAAGTTCTGGACTCAATCTTCTTGCCTCAGTTTCTCGAATAGCTGTGACTAAACATGTACCCCTGCACCTAGATTTCCCCTGGAGCTTTTTTCTTAAAGACAGGGTTCCTGTAACACAAGCTAACCTCAAACTTACTAGGTAGCTGAGGATAACCTTGGACTTCTGATCTTCCTGCTTGTAGGACAAGCTCATAGGGCAGAGGAAATTGGCTGAGTGGAATTACAGGCATGCATCATAACACTGTTCTTCCTGGAGTATTTGAAAGGGATCTGACCATTTCCCCCCACGGGTGCTTTCTCTCATCCATCACTGTGAGTTCCTGACCAGTCAGCTGCACCCAAGGTTGCAGGGGCTTCTGGGATGTCTTAGGGCCCTAGTTTCTAAAGGGACATACTGGTCATATAAGTGAGGGACAGATAGGAAGTGGGGGTTTTGAGGGAAGCCCTGGTCCCTCACTCTCTGAATTGGGAAGGATACTTAGAGCGGGCAGAGGCTGGCTGGAGGGGATCAGGTATGCGTGGGTCTTATGCCTCAGAGCACAGGCCCAATGGGAGGAAGTGGGACAGATGGAGGGCTGGGGCTTGGAAGGTACAGAGAGAACAAAGCGGAGGAGAGGAGGACCTGAGAGCCAGCATCTGCTGGGTGAGGGAGACCTCTAGGTAAGACAGACTCTCAGGCCATCTCCTCCCAATGAGAGGGTCCCTGCTGACCATGGGCAGAGCTGGATGCCACTTTGGAGAAGGTGTCCTGTGGGAGCCCACAGAGGCTTCCTAGTGAGAATTTACTCGGGGTCAGAGAATCTGAGCTTGCTTTACCCAGCGGGGCTGCATAAGGGGATGATCTAACCACGGGCACGGTTACCAGGTGTTTGGAAGGGTCTGCACTTGGCTGTGCGGTGTGCTTTGATCTTGCAAGGGGGAGGTCTTTTGCCCCTCCCCTTGGCACTGTTATAAAAAGCCCTTTTCAATAAAGGACTAGCTGTTGGGTATTGACCCAG
>CABHPH010136566.1:0-26372 GCA_902168325.1 Peromyscus nudipes | reverse complement strand
GTCCCTGAAATTGACCAGATTCACTAGGCCCCTCCCTGCCAGAGTAAGCAGTAACCACTGAGTCCCCCAGATGAAAAGAAGCTGAGCTGCAAAGAAGACTCTCAGAGAGAAAAACATGCAAAGAAGACTATGAGACCAGTTTCCTAGAAGCAGCAGAAACCAGCTGAGCTGCACGGAAGAGGTTTAGACCAACCGAGTCACTTGTAAAGGACACTCTCCAACCTGTTGAACTGACTGCAAGCTGTGCAGTGCCGTGCTGACTGCAGGCTATGCAGCGTGCTCCAGGTTCCCAGCTTTGTGAGCTATCACCCATGCTGGGGTGGGCTTTGGTAATGCAGCTGTCTATGAGTCATTTCTGCTCCTGTAAGTGACCCCTCACCCATATTCCTATAAGTAACCCCAATAAAATTCACTGGCTCATTGGACTTTGGTAGTTTCTGTACTTTGGTCTGTCATGGGCTCCCTATCTGGGGTGAGAAGACATGTGTTTACCACTAAATCATTCTGTCACACAACAAATGATTTAGTGGTAACTAGTAGGTTCTCCTCTAGGGTCCATGACCTTGCCCGTGGGTAGCTAGCTAGCTTCAGAGTACCAGGCATGAAGTCCTCCTATTGAGCAGGCCTTAAATGTCATTAGATGCTGTTGGTTACCCCCGAGATATAAGTGTCACCATCAAACCTTTGAGGATATCTTGTCGTGTAGGTCATTGTAGTGGTTCACGGGCATCCCAGCTGGGTAGGACTAGTGAATGCTTTACTCCCGAGGCAAACTGCATAGCACCGTCTGATATATAACAGCAACAGTCTATACTGTTTTGAGAGTCTCTTGACTAACAACTCAAAGGAAGAGAAGTTTCCTATTGGGTCGTTACACAGTCTATGGTTCTTGGTGAGAGCATTATCACCCAACATGGCTTAATGTCATTGAAGCTATATGTGTATAGTTTATAAAATATGTGTACATATAAAACAGATATATACATATACACTTATATATTAAGTAAACATAAAATAGTGTGTTTTCCGAAAATCTTTGGTGTTATTTACCCTCCTTTCTCCCCTCCCTAGTTAAAGTCCCCCACCCGTGTTTTCTATTTCCCCTTCACAGCATCCATGTTCTATCATCCCCCCTCTAGACCTTACATATACGACACCCCACACACATACCACCACCACTCTAGCTTGGTTTCCTTTACAACCCCAAACCACCTGCCCAGCAGTGGAACCACCCACAGTGAGCTGGGTCCTGCAACAGCAATCTTAATCAAGAAAGCGCTCAACAGACTGGGCCACAAGCCAATCTTAAGGAAGCAGTTCCTCAGATGAAGCTTCCCCATTCCCAGGTGACTCAAGTTTGTGTCGAGGTGACAAACACTAACCAGCATACCATACCTTGTCTCAAAGGTGATGACCACAGAAATAAAATTTTACCTAAGCAGCAAACCAGTGTATTGAACAGGCATGTGTAAGGAGAACTCTGGGAAGTAAACCAAAGGGGAAGGAACATCCAGAAAAGCAGCCATAGTGAAACTTCACATTCTCATAGGAAGGAAAAGTCTCATTTACAAAGGAATTCTGGAAACACAGAACGTGATCCCTTCCTCACTACAGAGGCAAATGTACACAAAACCTTGTCCCAAATCTAATACAAAACCCTATCCTGAGATAGAGATAGAGGCCAGGCATGTAGTTAGTCCAGTACAGAGCTTGCCTGGCATGCACAAGGTCCTAGGTTCAATACCCAGGACTATAAAAAAGAGAAAAAGAACAAGACAAAAGTCAGGAAACTCACTTTATGAAAAGTCAGATTGTAAGTGTTTGAGGGGTTGAGGGTAATACAGTGTGACAATACATAATGAGTACTGCACTGGGGTTCATTTTATTCATGAACACTATTCTTCAGATTTTATAAATTTTTCTCATGCATCATAAAATACTCTTCAATTTGTTTTCAATTGTTTGAAAATCTAAAAACTATTCATTATTCAAGACCCATATCAGAAAAGAGGCTGTGGTGGGCTTTGGTCCACAGCCCACAGCATGCTGACCCCTCTTCCAAACAGCCTTGGGTTGAAACAATAGATAGCATGTGAATCATTATCAGCTCTTAACCTCCATCAAAGCAGATGAGCTTTCCCATTGTTTTCTATCGCCATGGGAAAGGCAGAGTGAAAAAGACCAAGTTTCCACAAAAGAACAAAAAGAACAAAATTTTGTTCTTTCCATGTGTGTGCACATAGACACGTATGTATGTATGTATGTATGTATATAAACATATATATTCTCTGTAGAATGAATGAAGAATAGTTAAGTCTTAAGCACTGTCTAAAGCATGGCAAAACACTGCCTAGTGTGTAAAGTCAACCGCTCCACATGGGTGGAGGTAGGAGGATGAAGGTCAGAGAGGAGGCTGAAGGTCAGAGATAACATAGCGTTAGCTGGGATCACTATTCGGATAACTTCCCTGGTGCTCTGACCACACGGCTGACTTTCCTCCAACCTTAACTTCAAGTGAACATGAAAACCAATGGAGAAAATCTCATAAAAATGATATAAAATGTTTTATCACATGTAGGGATTCTGTCTCAAAAGTAAGCAGATTGGAAAAACAACAAAATAATCAAACGTAGGCCTGTCGGGAAACATCAAAAAAATAGATGTCCAGGTTAAACTGTGGGGCAGAGAGGGGTGCGTTTCCAATGCGGAGGAATGACAAATGTCATGAAGAAACAGTCACTTTGATCAGAGCATGTGTGACATGTCCTGAAATGTCACATTGTGCCCCTACGTACATATACTTACTATGTGTCGATTAAAGATGAGAATTATTTTTAAGATAAAAAGGATCACATGTAAGTGAAACAAAGGAGACAGAACTGCTTGATTGACAAGGGGCAGGGGACGGCGTCTTCAAATACTGAAGAGCTTGCACAGAGGTCTGCTACCATTAACGGGGTCTGGGAACTGCCCGAGAGGGAGGAGAAGGCAGAAAAGGCAAATGGTAAACAGTGACAGAAGTAGCTCAGTGACAGCTCAAGTGCGAACTAAAGTAATGAACCATCCAAAAGGCTGCGGCACAGCACGGCAGCAATGACTGTCAGAATAACCACCTGCAATTCCAGACTCGGTTCCTTTACAAGCCTTCACTTTAAAGCTCTCCCAGAGCCTTTCCCAGAAGGATGCTCACGGCTCCCATCAGACACAAGCAAAGCAGGCTTGAGAAACACTGGGTTCAACAGTTTGTCTTCCCAAAGAATTCGTCAGTCTTTCACATGCTAAGATGGAGCATAAATCTTTCAACTGGAAAATGTTTCTCTCCAAATTCCTCTTCTGCAGATGACACCTTTTTTATCTCCTCCACCCTCCCTCCCCCACCTGGCTCGCCCCAGTGCTGGTTTCACGGGGAAGGTGATTTGGGAAGGGCTGCTCATGGGTGTGTGCACTTGCACTGGAGTGCTTGGTTGATTTGCCAACTCTAGGGGGGAAACATCAACAAAGCAGAAATAAGAAAGTAAAAAAAAAAAAAAAAATTAAAGACAAATATGGTGATATTTCATTTGTGCTGAAATGTGATTTTATTTGTATGTTAATAAATAAAGTTGCTTGGGGGTCAGAGCTAATAGCAAGCCATAGAAGAAGCCGGGCAGTGGTAGCACACGCCCTTAATCCCGATCACATGACAGGCAGAGTCTCTGTGTGTTCAAGGACACAGCCAGCATGGAGACACACGCCTTTAATCTCAGTACCAACCATAGAGACCTGGAGGTCTGTATAGACAGGCAGTGACAAGAAGGTCATGTGGTTGGGTTTATAACCAATGAGAAGGCAGAACAGAAAGTCAATAAAAAGACAGACACACAGGAAATAGGTTTCTTTCTCAGGGGAAGGACAGCAGCAGCAGCGAGGGGTAAGAAGGCGGTTTTAGTCTCAGCTCTAAGCTACTACTCTGACCTCTTGGGTTTTTAACTCTGCATTTGGCTCTGTGTTTCTTATTTAATAAGACTATTACTTCTACAGACAAAGAAGACTGAAATTCAAAGCAATTACCTAGAAGAAACAGTAAATCATACATACAATGCTCATTAAAACCAAAACATGAGCAGAATTTAAGTTTAAATAAAATACAGATGTTTTGGAAACAAAAGCAAACCGTGATAAACTAATACAAATTATTAATACTCGTTAACTCAGACAACAGAGCAATGACAATCGTTTCTACCTTTAGAGCACACAGTAACACCTATTGGTATTTAATCTAACATTATTTTAAGAATTCAGAAGGCTGCGTGTGATGTTTTCAGAAATCTAACACACCAAATTAGCAGTGGGGAGTGGGGAGACTCAATTTTTTTTTTAAACTGGCCAGTGGAAACCCTAACTCATGTAGGAAATCCTAACTACACTACACGCCACAGTCTCTGCTCAGGCAGGAGGCCAACACGGCCTGCATGCTGTGGCTCTTCCGGGCTGTTACTCTGAGAAGTCTGAGGCTAAGCTCAGCCGTGACACCATGGCTCACAGCATCTCACTGCAAACTGTCGTAGTCACGTGATGGGTAAGCAGTGTTACCACAGGCCTTGTCCAGACTACGGAAGACACTTTTCTAATTTAGAACCCACCATTTAACTGGTATGATTTACTGTAGTATCATCATAAAACCACCATAGCCGGACATTATGAGCTATGAGCTCCTAGTTCAATGTCTAAGCAATGGTACTCAAACCCATAAAAAAAAAAAAGTAAAGACCATGGCTGCCATTGCTATGGAAAAGAGGAAAGTCTAAAGCTTTTGGGAAGATGAGTTTAAAGATCTACAGTTAAGGGGAATAAATCAGCTTATTTTATGTGAGTATACATAAAACCTTACTATGTACCAAGCACTGGGTTCACAATTTTATTTGCATTATTTTATTTGATATCTTTTATAACTATAGTAAGAAGAAACGGTTTTTAATCTTTGCTTTACAGATAAGAAGATGGATGTCTACAAAAGGCCCAAGATCCTACCACAAGAGAGCAGTCTAGAGCAGTGGTTCTCGATCTTTCTGATGCTTCGACCCTTTAATACAGTCCCTCGTGTTGTGGTGACCCCTCAACCATAAGATTATTTCATTGCTACTTCATAACTGTAATTTTGCTACTGTCACGGATCATAATGTAAATATCTGATATGCAAGGATGGTCCTAGGTGACCTCTGTGAAAGAGTCATTTGACCCCCAAAGGGGTCAATACCCACAGGTTGAGAACCACTGGTCTAGAAACTGTGCTCATAACTAGTACACTGTACCACCTTTGCTAGGTTCTGGGGCATAGTGAGAAGAGATGCTACACAGAAGTAGACACCAGCTCATAAAACAGACTACTGGGGCCTATCCGACTGGCTGGCTATGCCCAGGCGCCTTCTAACCCACAGGTGCCTTTTCTTCTTGCAATGTCTGAAGTTCCACCAGAGATATGCTTTTCAAGAGGATAGCTAGAGTGCTCCTACTCTATAATTCAGAGACTATGATGGGTGGATTAGGTTCCCCTCACTGTTTACTATCAAGTCTAAAACCGTACTTGAATTCAATATGAACTCTCTGAAAGAAAGGCTCAGGAGGAGAGATAGATACATGCAGGCAAAACACCTGCCCTGGACCCCTTCCAAGACAGCAATGTTGAGAAATGGACCAAGAAGTGTAGTGAAGCTGTTGAAACCTGAACCTATTTAGGGATGAAGGGATGGGACCTGTATTAATTAGAATTTTCTAGTGTAACAAAATAGATGTAATGGAAATATTTATTACAAAGGGAATTTATCAAGTTGGCTCATATAATGTGTCATGTCCAACATGGCTGTGTGTACTCTGGCTGTCTGCACATTACAGTAAGAACCTAGTCACCCCCTCAGTCCAAGGCTGGATACCTAATCATTCCTGTTGTGGGATATTTGTACACTTGTGAAGGTGTATTGCTGTGATTGGTGTAATAAGAAGCTGAATGGTCAATAGTTAGGCAGGAGGTATAGCTGGGATTTCCAGGAAAAGAAAGGAAGAAGAGGAGGAATCTAGGCGTGTGGAAGATGCCAATGAGACACAGCGGGAGCCAGACATACAGAATGAAAGAAAGGTTAAAAAAAAAAGTCACACGGTAAAATGGAGATTAATAAAAGCAGGTTTTTTAAGTTATAATTTAAGTTACAAGAGCTAATGGGACAAGCCTAAGCTAAGGCTGAGCTTTTATAATTAATAAGAAGTCTCCATGTCATTATTTGAGCTGGTGGCCCAGGGAAAAATTTAATTACACATTCCCAGTCTGGCAACTGAGGCTAGAGCAGCAGGGTCACCTACGACTATCCGAAAATACAGATGTTATGTTATAATTCATAACAGTAGCAAAATTACAGTTATGAAGAAACAACAAAAATAATGTCATGGTTGGAGGTCACCACACCATGAGGAACTGTATTAAAGGGTCTCCGCGTACATACATGCAGGCAAAATACTCACCTGCACAAAATACAGTAGATAAATCTGGGAGAAAATAAAGAGAATCTGAGCACTGAGGTGAAGGAGGGTGCAGTCTCTCCCTTCCGTTACTTCTTCTAAGAAATACCCTCACAGGGGCTGGAGAGACGGCTCCACAGTTAAGAGCACATACTGTTCTTGTAGTGGACCATGTTGGATAGCTCTCAATAAATGCAGCTCTAGAGGAAGTACCACCTTCTTCTGCCTTCTGTGAGCACCCACTGCACGTGTGCATGCACACAATACACACACATACATACACACACACTCACATAATTAAAAGAAATATTTTTTAAAAAGTGACATCCTCACACAGCCATCTAGAGGTGTGTCTCTTAAATTGATCCTAGTCCCATCAAGTTGACAGTCCAGATTAACCCTTACTGGACCCCCTTTTCTTCTCTAGTACATGGCTTCTTGTTCCTAGGGATTAAGCTCTTAACATTTGTAAAACATAATATGCATCAAGTAAGGTCAAGTGGGCTAGCCTGTAAACAAACCAGTATTAATTTTACTCACTGAAAAAAAAAGAAAACTGGGGCCTCTAAAAATGACTTATAAAAGTTTCCATTCATATATTTAAGACTATATATTCAGGAGCAAAACCTCTACTGAATTTTATCATCAGATTAAAAGTTTCTCCTTTTAAGCTACAAACAAGAATGCCCAAATAAGTGTGCTTTAAAAGCTCTCTTCAGCCAGCTATCCATCAGCAGCCTCAAGCCTCCCTGACCTCTAGCCATGCTCTACTTTGTCACGTCTTCCTCCATCAACTCTTCTTGCGCTACTCTCTGAGGTCTCCTGAAGTCTGCAGTACAGCAAACCCTGACTAGAAAGAGCCAGGAAACACGTGCGCATTTGACTGTATGGAAAGGAATATCCCAGTCTTTGAAAGAAACTCAGCTCCATCTGAAGTAGGATGGCAGAAAACCTGCCAGATTTATCTATTCAGCAGCAGAGAATTTCCAAATAAGAAGAATTTAGTCTTGCAAATATTTTTCTAAATTCAGAACTAGTGGAAAAAAAAAACAACGCTCATTAGTAACTGTAGACAAAGCAAGTCACCACATGTGTGAAGGAGTGAAGCCGGAGCCCCTGGAAAGTTCATGGAAGGGGTCAGATCTCCAGGCTGGCCTGCTGCCTTGAGCTCCTTGACTCCAGTACTTGGTTTCTTTTCGATTTTTCCCCTAGGTTTATTCATTTTCATGCATTTGAGTGTTTTGCCTGCATGTATGTATTGCACCATGTGTGTGCAGTGCCCACAGAATTCAGAAGCTGGCATGGGTGTCCTGGAATTGGAGGTAAGTCACCATGTGGGTGCTGGGAACTGAACCCAGGTCTTGTGCAAGAGCACCTACGGCTCTTAACTACTGAGCCAACTCTTCAGCCCCAAGGGTGCTCAGTTTCTAAGCTATTATGATTTGGACATAAAATATCCCCCAAATATCCCCAGTAGTCAGTAAGACTACTGGGAGTTGAATGGCTCTCTAAGAAACAGGCCACTGCCTCTGAAGGGTTTATCTTGTTCCAGCTCCAGCTTCTCCTGTGTTCTGCCCCCTCTCTTCTCCTCCATGATTGTCAGGAAGGAAGGAAGCAGCTTTTCTCCCCCATGCCCTCCCATCATAACGCTTCTGCTTTGCCACAAGCCTAAACGCAACAGAGGAAGCCAATCATGGGCTGAAATCTCTAAAACCATGAGTCCTTTTATGTTGATTTTCTCGGGAATTTTGTTCTAGCAACATAAAGGTGACTAGTGTGTATATATATGTGCACACACACACACACACACACACACACAGAGAGAGAGAGAGAGAGAGAGAGAGAGAGAGAGAGAGAGAGAGAGAGAGAGAGAGAGAGAGAGAGAAATGAGCCTTTTCAGCTTTAAAAGAAGGAACTCGTCATGAGTTGGTCTCCCGGTAGACTCTGGGCTCACTCCCAGCAAACCAACCCTCATAATTCCGTGTTATAACAGTTCTACTTCATAAACTGGATATAAGGAGGATTGATTTGGTTTCTCCTTCATTCATTAAGCAAGACATTCTTTAGAGTGGGGGAAGGGTCACAGCAGGGTATCTGGCAGTACACTAAGTGTTGGGGATGTACGCACTGTGAAATGAGACAGCAGTACCCCATCCTCATGCAGTTTAGAGTCCAGCATTAATAACACGCCACGTCCTCTTCAGTTCACCAGCTACAGAGTGCTCCGACTTCTGGTGGAGAGGGCTGAAGAACAAGCTTTGGGAATGGTAACACCATTGATCACAGTGTATTTTTTCTTGTCTTTGAAAACGCCTTGGTCATTACTTGTCTCTAGCTAGAAGACTGGCCTTCAGGAATGCCTCCTGGCTTCTTTGCATACTTTTATCTATAGCTCTAGATTCTTGCAAAGTATACTGATTAAAGAAGAATGCAAACAGAAGTCACGGCCTCACAGAGTAGCTCTTCGGAGTTGGAAGAACCAGCTACATCCCAGCTGGGACACATCCCAGCTGTGGCATGTCAGACAACTGTCTCCTCCCATGAGCCTCAGTTTCCTCGTGGTAAAATGAAGACGGAGGGACATGTCTGCTGCATCCTACCCGATGCAGCATCTGGCACTCAGGAGGAGAAGGAGCAGTGGTAATAACGATAATAATGAAAGCGAAGAAAAGGAAAATTAAAATCGACAAAAATGAACTAAAACTATCTGACTACATCATGGAATAAAATGTTGATGCTCTTAGTTTAAAACAGTAGTCTACAAATATTATACTCATTTAGAAGTGCTTAAGTCACCCCAATAGACAGAAAGGAAAAGGCAATCTTCATGTCACAAGATGATTTTACTTTCAGAATGTATTTTATAATTCACACATTTTCCATACTATAAACCTATAACAGGATTCAGAGCAGAGACAGGGCCCAAGGGCTTCCTGCCAGCAGGCAGTTTTTCTTTGCACAGGCCCTGGCTCAGTGGGCTCCCATCCAAAGGTCGAGCCTGAGCACCGCAGGGCATCCATACCCTGATACATACTTCTAGCCTACTCTGTTCCCCTCACAGAGCTTAGGTTATGACACTGGAGCCACAGGAACATATAAGACTGGCATGCAGACACAGATACTGATCAAGCCGTGGGTCTTCTCTTTGTCCAAAAAGGCCCTTACCGAAACCCTACATTCTACACACTTAGACCTGTTTGATGTCTACACAAAGGCTATTAAACTGTTTCTGGTCAAACCATGTTAAAGGGAAGTGACTAAGCACAGTCTCAGTGCTGGACTGGATCCTGCCCTAAGAGAAAAAGCTACAAAAGACCAATCAGCAGAAGGCAGCACTCAATATGATACCAATGTAGATTCACATAGTTGATTACCATGTGGCTACAAAGACAAATTCCCATATACTTTCAAGTGTTTAGAGGTAAACAGCCAGGATGTATATAACTTTTCTTCCAAAGGTTCACATTATTGTTTTAAAGAATACACAGTGGGGCTAAAGATGTGGCTGAGTGGCTAAGAACACCCAAGTTCAGCTCTCAGAATCCACACAGAGGCTCACGACCATTTGTACTTACTGTTCTAGATGTGATGCCCTCTTCAGGTGTTTTATGGCATTGCGTGCAAGTGGTACATATGCATACGTGCAGACTGACTATTCATACACATAAATAAATAAAATGTTTAAAAATGTACTCAAAATACAAGAGTCAATAACAGACAAAATAATGTGACACTAACAAAAGTTTAGGTTGGGTAAAGAGTGTACCAGTGTTACTTGCATGTATATAAGTATATGTACATCTATATGTATACAATGTATGAGAGTATGCAACACACGTGTGTGTAAGCTTGTTCACACTCAGGTTAATGGCCAGGGAGATGTTAGGTGTTTTCATCTATTGCTCTCCATCATACTCTCCGACCAGCATTTTCATTATAAAAACATACTGAGAATTCTGAATCCTCATCTCTTCTTACCTGTTTCCATGCTCTGCCTCATGCCTCCTACAATCATAAAAATGTTGACTTTTATTACACTCATAAAAACATGATTATGCTTTGGGTTTCTAACATTTCTCCAAAGAACACTCAATACGACCTAACTTAAATACAGCTTCTACAAGAAAAATAACTTAGATGTCAAGTCCTGTTTGTAAGGGCAAACAGGTTGCCCAGACTCCATTCATCTTTCTCTTTGTGGATTTGATTACTCAACTCCAAATTTATCCTGAAGTACTTAGCATGGTAGAAAGAACAAAAGACTCAAGTTATAATTTTCACTTTCTCTCCAGCCCTTTGGACACCTCTTCCCCCCCCCCCCCTTTGTTTTGGTTTGTTTTTTGAGACAGGGTTTCTCTGTGTAGCTTTGCGCCTTTCCTGGAACTCACTTGGTAGTCCAGGCTGGCCTCGAACTCACAGAGATCCTCCTGGCTCTGCCTCCCGAGTGCTGGGATTAAAGGCTTGTGCCACCACTGCCCGGCAAATAGTTTCTGTGTGTAGCTTTGTTTTTTTGTTTGTTTGTTTGTTTGTTTGTTTGTTTGTTTTTGGAGCTGAGGATCAAACCCAGGGCCTTGTGCTTGCTAGGACTGAGCTAAATCCCCAACCCCGTTTGGACACCTCTTAGCCTTATGTTTTCACCATTCTATGAATTACTAGCTGTTCAACCTTGGCAAATTATAGGGTCTCTCTATGTATCAGTTTACCATCTGCAATACAAGGGTAAGGGCAATCACAGTGTGTTCACAATTACTGTCGTGAGAGTGAAATACAGTAAGACATGAAAATAACTGGCCCGAGCACGTGGCCTCAACCACCGTTAGATAAACTATGACTAATATTGATAATAATGTGGTAAAGCGCCACAGGGACAGCTGTATACCTCTACTCCTAGGATTCAATAAAATACAGCTATTAGAAATAATAGCTAGCCGGGTGGTGGTGGCGCACGCCTTTAATCCCAGCACTCGGGAGGCAGAGCCAGGCAGATCTCTGTGAGTTCAAGGCCAGCCTGGGCTACCAAGTGAGTTCCAGGAAAGGCGCAAAGCTACACAGAGAAACCCTGTCTTGAAAAACCAAAAAAAAAAAAAAAAAAGAAATAATAGCTATATTTTCTAAATCAAAGTACTTATGGAATATGCCAAATGTGTTCGTGTATGCAGCTTTTCAATAGGTTTCATAATGAAGGCTCTTGACGGGATAGTATGACGGAAAGTAAGAGAGGAAAACACTCACCACTGCTCTCTGGCCCTTGCAAACATGTGAACAAGCATGCACACCCACACACTCACACAGCCATTTGCATATTGATCCATTTATCCACGGCAGGTTCTAAAAGCACAGCCCCGGCCCAGCAGCTGCAGCATTTGGTCAGCAATGGACATTCAGCAACTTGCTAGAAATACTATTTTTCAGGCCTCATCCCAGGACTACTGATTCATCTATTTGAACTGCCTAGTCAGTGAGTCCGGGGCACCTGGCATTTAGGGACAAAGGGTGTTGAAGAAATCTCATTAGTAGATTTGAAGAATCGAAATAGTGCAGTTGCTAAATTTTCACTGACCCTTTATAAAGTCAGTGGTTAAGAAAGATCCCTGTCCTAACTGAAATGTTCAAGAACATGATCAAACAGTTTCTGTCTGTCCATTGTCTGTCTGTCTGTCTGTCTGTCTGTCTGTCTGTGTCTCTCTCTCTCTCTCTCTCTCTCTCTCTCTCTCTCTCTCTCTCTCTCAGCTTTGGGGTTTAGATGGCCTTCCTTCCACCAGACAATACACAAAGAGTAGACAGATTGCTTCTGTGAGTCACAAAATCACTGACTTCTCTGTGGCAAAGGACATTCTTGTGTGAGTGAATTCAGCTCTCCAGAGACATGACAGAAGGGAGGTGAAAATGTGCAGTCACTGTCTGTGTCCCACGCAGTAGCCCAGCACATACTAACAAACACAGTGTGGTCCAACCCTGGAATCCAGGTGCTCTTCTCCAAATAAACCAATCAGTTAGGTATCAATCAATTAAAATTTGGAAAAAAAGGCATTCCAACAAGCATCTTTAGAGAGTACTACAGCAGAATAAACACAGTTTAACTGGTAGATCTTGAGGAACACCTTTCCTGTGTAACTGGCAGGGCCATGGACCCTAGAGAGAGCACATCGCATGGAACACGGGAGACAAGTATTCTGGAAACTGTTGCCCCTTAAAGGAATCCTCCAAGACACATCTGCTCTCTCCTGGCTCAGGTTCTACTTCTGGGGCCAGGTCCACATGTAAAGAGAGCGATGTGACCTCTGAGACAGTTACAGAGCCTTGGGAACAAAGGGCTTCCTTCTTTCCATAGGCAGAACTAAACTGTATGGTACTTGAATCTTTGGTGCTGTTTCTCAGATTATTGTCCTATGAGCTACTAGATAGCAATACAGCAAGCAGACTTGTATGTGACCAGTAATTACATGTAGTTATATGCGACTTCCAGGTTATAAAAACACAGAGTACCCTAGACAGAGTGGTCACAGACAAAAGGCTGTAAACGAATTCTTAAAAGAATGCCAGCAATTTTGCATTTTAAAACAATCCTCCAGGTAATGTAGCTAAAAAAAGCCACAGTACTTTCAGGAACGGCCATTTTATTCATGTTACAACACTGAAGCTTAAATTATGCTAAAACACAGATAACTGCTTCCACCACATGATTCCCAAGGTAAACAATTACAGTAGACAGGAATGTGCTGACCAGATTTTGTTCCTTTAAGTGTTTGAAAGGATGATGAATCAGAAGGATACACTCTTGCCAGAATAGTCAGTGAGCATCAGACATGGTCATTCACACAGTGAGGCATGAGAACTCTAAAATTCAAGTGTATTTGGACAAAGACAGTGCTCTCCAGCAAGTAAGCTTCACCTCATCTGTCCATTTACTTTAAACAAGAATCATTTTAGTTTTGGTAAATATAAAAAATAAGCCTAAGAAAAATGGTGATTGTCTGAATAACAATGGACCCCATAGGTTCATATGTTTGAATGCTTAGTCACCAGGGAGTTGAACTCTTGGAAAGGATGAGAAGGATTAGGAGGTGTGGTCCTATTGGAGGAAGTGTGTCACTGGGGGTGGGCTTTGAGGATTCAAAAATCCCATGCCAGGCCCAGTCAGTCTCTCCCCACCTCTCGTCTGTCTGTTTCTATCTTTTTCACTCTGTTTGTGGATCAGGATGTAGCTCTCAGCCACTTCTCCAGCACCATGCCTGCCTACCAACCACATTCTCTATCATCATAATAGACCTTGCTTCTGAAACTGTAAGCATGCCCCTACAAGAAAATGCTTTCCTTTATGAGTTGCCGTGGTCATGGTGTCTGTTCACAGTAGTAGACTAAGACAATTACTTTCCTCAGAAAACATTTTAAATCCTCATCAAACATCATAAGGAAAAGACGTCTCACATATGGATGCAGCAGTGACAGGCATCATCAAGTAAAGCTCCATGACGCTTACTTTCGCAGTATCACAAGCTTCTGAAGACTGACCACGCCAGATAATTTCTATCATCTCATGTTTAATATTTGCCCTTTTCCTTAACACTTAAATAACCTGATTTGATTTTTATAAAATCTTCTCAAATAGTAGACTTTTCATTAATTTAAGGAGGCTGAAGAAAGCAAGAACAATACAGGGCCTCCCAGCCCCCACTCCAGTCCCTGAGCATATCCAACATGTCCAGTGAAGAAAGAAGAAAGTCAGCAGAGGGCTAGTTCCTCAATATCAACATGGCTTTCTAACCAAAATGCATATACTCATTTTATAGCTCCTCCTAACTAAATTATGATCACACAGCCACCTCAAACAGCACTCATTCCAATGACAGAAACAGGTTCACCACCCAGCACAGCATTCCCCTCATCCATCCAACCTTAGGTGAAACCCAGACAAGGTGGTGGAGACAAATTGCCTATACTTAACGGGCCAGAATGTTTGTGGTTATTTCTTTTTCTTCACTTCAGGATAATGATGTGACTTTTAGAGAGAAATAAAAGTGCATGTGTGTATGTGTGTGTGGGTGTGTGTGGGTGGGGTGTTGTCTTGAGGCTGGAGTTTGACATCCGCAGCCTCAGTTCATAGTTCTCAGGACTCTAAGAACAGCCCAGTGTGGGCTGCTTGAAAACCAGTTGGTGGTGAGAGTCAGCCAAGGCCACATTCCAGCTTCCCACCTCCCCAGTGTGACTCTACATTAAATAGGAGATCATTTCAATTTAATTTTGTTTTGTTTGTGAGCTTGAGATTGAGCCCAAGGTCTCGTGTGTGCTCAACAAGCACTCAACCATTGAACTATACCCCAACCACGAGTTAATTTAAAATCCTGACCTCTAATGGACTCCACCAAATAAACTAGCCTGCTCTTACAGCATGAAGCAGCTGGACAGGCATCAATCTACCAGCTATGTAAATATTACTTATTTTTACTATGTAAAATACTTATTTTGTAAAGTGTTACTATATATAGCACAATTAAGTCTTAAATCTTTGAGATTTTCATTTTATATACAAGAAAGTCAAATATTCTAGCCAAAGCTAAATATTCTAGGAGACAGTCCAGGTAAAAAAAGGATTCTGAACCCTGGTGATGTATCAAATTCTAAAGGTTATGTATATGAAATCAGGAGACTAAGCCATGTCTCAGGGCTATCTGCAGGAGTGAATAATTTAATACACACAATGATTACACAGAGGATGCATGTTCTAGCCACACACAATGATGGGGCTTAAGAATGAGTCCACAAAGTACTTCACTAATATTTGGATACTTTTAGTAAAATGTTCTTATACGTAACCATCTAGCTCATGATGAGTGCTCATCTGTATGATGAGTAGC
Source organism: Peromyscus nudipes (assembly GCA_902168325.1). Classification (NCBI taxonomy): domain Eukaryota; kingdom Metazoa; phylum Chordata; class Mammalia; order Rodentia; family Cricetidae; genus Peromyscus; species Peromyscus nudipes. Next base: position 11,028 of record CABHPH010136566.1, on the reverse strand, counting down.
CCAGTGCAGCAGGCCTGGCACACATGAGCTCCCCAGAATGACCTGTCTAGTGCCAGGCTTTGGTCCCCTTGATAGTCGTCTTTGTTTGTACTTCTCTCTGACACTGGTGTGACTTGATTATCAACATGGAACACCTCCCATAGCTCTCTGTGTTCCAAAAGATCTGGGGAAACCTTCTATGCCCTACTCCCTTATCCATCCCCAGATCCCCACACCTATGGAGAACCGCTTCCATGGCAACCGTTCTGAGATGGGGAAACTGGTAGCTTGGATGAGAATGGCACCCATAGACTCATATGTTTGAATACTTGATTCCTAGTTGGTGGAACTATTTGGGAAGGATGAGGAGGGTATGGCCTTGTTGGAGGAGGTGTGTCACTGGGAGCAGGCTTTGAGGTTTCAAAAGACTCCCAGAATCAATCAATCAATCAATCAATCAATCAATCAATCAATCAATCTATCTATCTCTCTCCCTCTCCTCCCCCCCAACCCTCGCCACCTCATGGCTGTCTCAAGATGTAAGCTTTCAGCTACTGCTCCAGCATCATGCCTGCCTGCCTGCTCCCAGGCTCCCTGCTATGATGGTCATGGACCTAACCCTCTGAAACCCTAAGCTCCAACTTAAAGGCTTCCTTTTACAAGTTGCCTTGGTCATGGGGTCTTGTCACAGCCAACAAAAAAGTAACTAAGACAGAAATCCTCTTGGAGCTTAAGCTCGAAAGTTCCATACCCCACACCTGACTGACTGCAGCCCATCCCCGCCCTGTCCTACGGAAAAGATTCCACACAAACTTAGTGCCTGGTACACGCAGGATGAGCCGAAACCTTGGCAGATGGCAGATAAAGCTCCTGGTCTCTTTCACCAGCCCGTGATGCATTTTCCTCACAAAAGCATCATAAAGCAGGTCTCCACCTCTACTCCTTGTCAACACAGCAGGTTCCCTACCAAGATGACTCTCAACTAGAGAGCGAGTGGCATGATCGCTCTGAAAACAACCATCAGACACAGGGTGGGGCTGGGTAATGGGAGAGGAGGCAGTGACTGGCAAATCTCTCAGATAATTCAGAGATGTCACTGAAATTAAAATTCCTTAAAAAAAAACAAAAAAAAAACGGGTTCCACTATGCAGCCCTAGCTGGCCTGGAACTCACAGCGTACAGGAAGGTGCCTTGGAATTTATAGAGATCTGCCTGCCTCTGCCAGCACACACAAATTCACGAGTGCTGGGCTCAAAGGTGAGCACCACCGCGTCTAGCTAAAATCACTTTTTTCAGTGTTGTTGACTCTGTTACACTGTATGATAGTTGAAATGGTAAAACTCTTCCCACCCAGAAGAGTTTCGTATCGAAATCCCAGAGGGCCTTAGAAAAATAGGGGAGAAAGTGACAACAGTTCATTCTGAAAGCACATGGGCTTCAGCGGAACTCAACAACTCTGTAAATAATAAGGAAAATTCTGTGTGCTCTTCTGGAGTGTCTATCAAAGTCTCAAGGTGACACATAGCTCACAGATAATATTAATCTAAGAACCACAGCTAGTTCTCAGAGCAGTAAAGATACAATGCCAAGGCACAAAGGAAACGAGTCCCAACTTCTCTTCACAATCCAATCTCATTCTCACCTGACCCCCTACTATCCAAAAAAGTCTGATTCCAGAACTGGAGTCTTGAAAGAGAGACAGTTTGTTCCAGAATGCAGCTTTTCCAATATAAATAAATGATATGAAATATTCCTTGAACTGCTAATTTTTTTTGCATCTAATAATAAGAGGTTTTACTAATGTCACAAAACACGCTGTAGTCGGGGATACGTACCTTCCCACCTCCACCGTCATTACTTACAAGCCATGCCTCAAATGCCATTTGCCTTTGGACAACATTAGCAGTGTGTGACATCCACAGCTCTGCCCAGTGTAAAGCAGCTCCAGGCTGTGGGTGAATAACTCACCTTCATGAGGTGCTGATTTATCCACTTTGTGAAGGTTTTCTTTTGAACTTTGTCCCGCTCATCTGGAAGATAAAAAAGAAAACATAAAGTAAGGTTGGTATGACCCACGCACAGGACACTTCAAGTCTTAGAGATAAACAAAAATGGGGTATTCGAAGGATATCCTCCTGTGCTCACACCACCTCAAGGAGCTGGCACCTTTCAAATGGAAGGCAAGGCTTTGCCCCAGCACCAGCATAGACAATGCGCCTGGGAGAGGGGGTCCTGCAGGGCAAAGTGAATGATGGACAAATTACAAACTGTGGAGGCCCTGCACGAGAGAGCAGCTCTCACATCACAGGATCGGCTGTGCTCTCCCAGCCTCCAGCAGCAAGAAAACAGCGGACATGATGTTCAGATCATCCCGTCCAACTGGCAGCCTGGGACCCTCATAGTAAGCCCTCAAGAACACTGTTTTTAAATGCCGTTTAAAACCATCTGGGACTGGGAGTGTAGCTCAGTGGAGCAAGACCCCGACTTTAAACTTGAGCACTGCAAAAAGAAAGTTCAAGGTTCAAGAAAAGGAAGCTTCCATATTACATTACAAAATGAAAACTTAAGGAATTCCTGTAGCTCTCCTCTAAACTGTATTGATTTACCTAATCTTCACATAACAAGAGGAACTCCTACAATATCATTAAATTCAATGTACTATGTGTTTCATGTTAAACTCTTGTTCTCTTGGGTATGAATGGTGACCAAAATGGGACGTTTAGTTTTCTAAATTAAGCAAATACCAAGCATACAGGTTAAGAAGCATGAACAGGAAGAACCTAGGTCCTAAAAATGGACTGGCTGACTTCTTACACAAATGGTCCACCCGGAAAGGTAGTTTAACAAAGTACTTTACTTAGAGACTATAACCATCACCAGGGGCTGACCCTAAGTGCTGCACGGTTGATGGGCAGGCTCAGAAGCACCACTGGAGACCGAGATGATGCTAAAACCTCCAGGAACTATGATCCACAACGAAACGCACGTGAAAGAGTGAAAGACCAAAGCTCACCTGGTGATGTGTACCACCTGGATTCTGCGGCCATCCTCTAATGACAGCAACCCAAACCTTAAGTCATGGTAAACCTAGATGCGCCTTGCAGCACCCAGGAGACCCTCACCTAGAAATCCCCTGCAGCAGCTTTCTTCAGGACAGTAACTACCCTGCAGTCAGCGAAGAACTTAAGCCTGGGAAGAACGGGCAATTTTACCACCTCATGCATTATTTCAAAGGGGAATCATTTTAAAAGGGAGTATGCCGGATTATACCATCTAATTTTCCAATTACGAGTCTCATGGTGATTTTCCTGGTTTTAGTCAGGGATGCTTAACACTGAGATTTATATTTAGGGCACTGTTGCCATGACAACAAAGAGGCAGGCCATCATTCCTATGCATTAGCCAGATCTGTTGGTTTTATGCACTGCCCAGTTAGTACTCTAAATCAAGTCTTATAGCATTCCTCTAGTGAAAATTATCTTATTTACAACCAGCCTTAAATGAAAACATACATTTATGCTCAACTATCAAAGTACAAAGTAGCTGAAAATATACAAAAACACCTGAATACAAATAATAATAATAGAATTTAAGAAAAAATCATATAAAGAGCAGCTATTACAGCTCACCCTGTTCACATTTCCCAGGAAAGAGCAATCAAAGTTAAAAGTACTTAGTGCCACACACAGCAAATGTCAGTGCGACATAAAGACTTATCCTATGCGAAACCATACGAAGCAAAGTCCTCCTAGGCAAGCCAAAAAGTGATCCAGAGTCTACCCAGATCCCTCAAGGCACTCCACCGTCACCGGCTCTGCCCTGCAAGCCAAAGCTGGTGGCACAACTTTCCTTTCCAGGTTCCAGAATAAGCGAGAGGCGTGGTGGGGCGACAGTACTAACCCATACAGCACATCAGTCCCACCAGCTGGGCGCTCCAGTCCCGACCACTTTTCACAAGCTGCCCCATCATTCTGGGGGAATCGGTGCAGACGGGTCCTGGACACTCTCGCCCCAAGTGTGATGTGTCAGGGTGCTGCTAACTTTCTCCGCAGAAAGGAAAGCTCTGACTAGACACTCCTCCTTGCAGCGGAAACTAGTCAACACCCCCTTTTAAACAAACATCAGCAAGCCAGAGGACTGTGCAACTGTGACTGCAAACAGGCTAAATTGTCTGTTTCTCTCCCGAAGGGAGCAATCAGAAGTCTCTTTAAAGACAGAGTCCTCGGTCCTCTCCCCCCACCACCCCTCTTTACTCGTTCAGAGAGGACAGTGAGGCAACTAAGAGGTTGTTCGATTTTGCAGCAGAAGCAACTGAATACTGCTTTCCAACCTGGCAGGCAGGGTTCCCTGAGAGTCAAAAGCAACACCCAGCCGGCACACCTCACCTTTGCCACACACATGAGGTTTGGAAAGCTCGCCTTTACAGGCCAGACATATTCTTCAGGGAGAAACGTCACCATCAAGAATTTCTGTTTGTATTCACTTGAATTTCAAAGCAAGTCTCTGAGTGGGGGGGGGGGGTACTGTAAACTTTAAAGCTGCAGAACCAGAGACTGTGTACACCCAGTGCACACCTATGATTACCAGTCTGAGGCCAACCAGTGGGATAGAGCAGAGGAGGAAGGAAGGCAGGGAGCAGAAAGGAGGGAGAAAGGGAGAGAGGGAAGGTGGGAGGGGGAGGAAGGAGAGAAGAAAAGAAGAGAGAGAAAAGGAGAGGCCTGAGGGAGATCTTAAAGCTTATTTTTTTCTTGGTCAAACAACAGAAGCCCTAACCTTACAACTCAAGAAAACATGGAATTCCCAATTTCTCAGAACCTCACTTCTAAGCATGAATAAATAATGTCAAGAAGTGAGAACCCTTGTTCTGAACACACGAGAGAACATCAGCACCTCCATGCTTATGTGAAACAACAAAACGATTTTCCCAAACAGGAGCTATACAAACAGTAATTCCAAAATAAGTAAAAATGATCACTCATACTTATTTTCAACAATAGGGAACAGTGAATCTGGTCACGAAAAGATACCCCAATATTGCTAGACTACTCCTGCTGGGATGTTCTGAACATCCTCAGATGCTGTCTAACTCCATCCTCATCAGACTGCACGGGATAAATGGTGATGGCTGCCGCTGAGAGTTCAAAGCACCTGCCTGGAACTTAGCACTTTACTGTTTCTTTCCTTTTCCAGAAGAAAAAGAGGCCATCATCCTGGACAAAAGGCATGTGGAGATAGAGGCCATTTCCCTAGACAAATGGCATATGGATACAGTTCAGAGAATCCTTCCAATAAAGATATGGGGACGTATTCAAGTACTCTACTACTCAAAAATGAATAATGATCATTTTCTTTTCTTTTTTTAAATTTTGTTTTCTTTGAAATGCAGGATCCCAAGTAGCCCAGGCTGGCCTTGAACTACTCATCCTCTTGCCTCCTCCTCTGAACTGCTCGGGTTACAGGTGTGTACCACCACACCAGGCCAAAATAAATAGACAGACAGACAAATAAGCAAACTTTATTCTGGCATAAATTTATGAGAATGATAACAGTAAATGCAGAGAAATCGGTAGTGCTTACCTACTGTGATGTAGATAGGTAGATTATAGCATTTAGCAGGATAATTTGGTAGTTTGTATCATATATTTAAATGAATATACTTTCTGAATCAATAATTCTACTTGCAGGAACTGGTAATGAAATACTTGTATATAGTGTGTGATTGGCTCACAAGGATGTTTACTGTGGCCTAACATTTGAAACAGTTTTAATCAATAGGAGACTAGATAAATGAGTCATAATTCACTCATGCTTTGAAACTTCAATTTTAAAAACTGGCACATACTGACATGAAAAGAAATTTCCAAAACAGGGACAAAATGAAAAATAATCAATGTTGAGATGCATGCATCTACAGAAGGCAAAACGTTATCAGAAGATGTGGAAGGTGCAAGAGGGTGCTGGGATGCTGTCACTCATGTCTCATTCCAAGTATCTCTGCATTCAGTGACGCTTTTATAAGAAAGACATTTCTGCATCATCACTGATACTAACTGGGAGGAAAGGGTGGGGAGCTCCTTTACTCACTCATGTATTGGACAGTCTTCTGGACTGCAAAGAAGATACAGGAAAAAGACCAAGACCAGGCCCCAGTGCCCTGTTCGGGTTTAAAGGTGGAGCGGCACAGCACGTGTGCCAGGCTTGGGCCTACACTCATGGCTGAGGGCTGGAGAGGGAGGAGATGAAGGCTTGCACAGAGCAGCAGACAGCAGGAGTGGGTGACAAGGTCCTCAGAGAAAGGCTGACCGTCAGGGATACAAAGCTACAGAAGGCCTCTGCAAAGAGAATCTGGAACTGAGAACATATGCAGACATTACCCTGCTTGGAGGGTTTCCTTGTTTGAAGTTTGGTTACCACACACCAAAGTACAGTATGGTTGCACAGGCCTTTGTGAGGAATCCAGAAACAGGACATAGAATGTGCTGTGTAAGCTCAGATGCTGAACAGAAGCCTAAAGCTCTCTCTACAAATGCTTTTGTGTTTGCCCTCTCCCGGACTGATGATCAGAACACATGCTTTCCTGTCAGCACAGTTCTGGCCCCACAGTACCAGAAGCCGGAACAGAGGTTATTAGGCTCTGTTCTGAAGAGGGATTTACCGGTTCAAATCTGTTCTTATGATTGACCAAAAAATTAATACAAAACTCCAAGAATTTGCTCTTTAATCTAACTTCTCCTACCAGGGCAGACTATAAACATACGAGCACAAAGAGGCTTCTAATTATTGTTACATTGCTCCACTTAACTATCACACAAGATCTCTTTGCCATCCCAGCCCATGTTAAGGACAGAGCATGTTTACGACTCTTTATCTGTGTTATACTAACATTGGCTAACACAGTTTGCTCTAAAATTCAAATAACGTAAGAGATGACAAGGTAAAACCCAGGAACTCATACACAACACGAACACCAGGACTCCAGTACACCTCAGCAGGACAGTGCTCACCGATCAGGCTCCAGGCACCAAAGTGCCATGCACTGCAGAATTTCACATTGCCACCAGTAATCCTGCTACTATACTTACCAATTTTCATTGTACCAATTAAAAAACCAAAACCTAAATTTCCAAGAACTTAGTCTGGTCAGAGGTTTCTGTCAGTGAGAAAGCAGAGCAGCTGGGGACTTCCAAGAGTCTCCACTGCCGTTCCCACAGTTCAGGAACAATGCAACACCCATGCGTGTAACGTGGAGAAACCAGCATGGACAGGGAAATGCTTTAATTCTTCACTATACCAATTCCAGAGAAGAAGAAAAAACAAAACCTTCCGCCTGGGAAGGAATCCATCTTTCACCAAGCTGAATACGGAAAGCAGGAAATGATACCGAGCGATTCTTCACTCAGCTCCAGATGGGAGTGCGAGTCAGACAGAAACTGAGAGCTCTTGGTTCTAGTGCGGCAGAAGCCAGCACAGTGATGCGCTCCCCTGGTTTCCCTGAGGATACTTTGTCTTTCCTGGTACTAACAGGTATCATGAATTTGTCAAAAAAGCCAAAAGAATAAGTCCTAATATGCTTCAGTTCATGGTCTACCACTCACGTATCTAACAGATTTTCATTTTTCATAAGGCATACTGACATGGAATTCCTAACAAATCCTTTCAAACTGCTGTGGCCTCTTGTCACCAGGTTGTGACAAAGTTCTCAAGGCAGCGGAGGTTACAGCCATGAGTCATATGTATAGCACTTTTCACTCCAACAAACACAAAGGCAGCCACAGGGTGAGTCAGCATCGAGGATACAGGGCGGGAACACCAAAGACAACTATCTGAACCACTGGAAAAAGTGATGGGCCTGGGCTTGCTTCCTGACGATAGCCTTCCACCCAACATTTCTTATTTAAATGCAGTTTGTAGCCGGCACCGACAACTGCCTACTTGCAGAATCACCAGGCATGCCCCTGCTCCACGGAAGCCACACCCCAGCTCACCTGACAACCCTATCCCAGAGCCCTGTCACAGCATTACCGCCATTGCTGCACTCACCCATGAGCACTGATGGTAAAATGCAAAGGTGCACAGACTAGTTAGAGAGATGCCAGGTGCCGGGGGACATCTTTCTGGGGCGCACTTCCTCTTGGGAAAAGAGATCTCATATGTCCATCCAGAGACTCATTCTCCCTACCAAAGCTGATCCAAAGTAAGAGATGTAAAACAGATCAAAACAGAGCTCTGATCAGTGACAGGACTTCCCTGTACATTCACCCTCTGGAGAGTTTAAGCTACAGTCAACTGTCTACACAGCTAATGTTTTAGAGCACTAGTTCTCAACCTGTGGATCGCGTCCCCTTTGGGGACTGAACGACCCTTTCACAGGGGTCACATATCAGATATCCTGTATATCAGATATTTACATTACAATCCATAACAGTAGCAAAATTACAGTTATGAAGTACCAACGTAAATAATTTTATAGTTGGGGGTCACCACAACATGAGGAACTGCATTAAAAGGTTGCAGCATTAGGAAGGCTGAAAACCACTGTTCTAGAGAATGCTGACCTTGTCTACTTGCATTTCATGAAAACTAGAGGCAAATTTTAAAGAAGTGGATACCCTGCTTAGATATCTTTCCAGGCATTTCAAAATACCTTAGGTACCTCCCACTAGATGAGTGGTCTTAAACTAAAATTCTATGACCACCCTGGTTATCTTTGTGAGTACACACATATCACCATCTAGTCCCTAAAGATTACTGATGACTAAATAAGTTATTCAATAAAAATAAGAGCTAGGAAAGCAAAGAAGACAGACTGGTGTTGTGTATAAGGGAAGCTGCATCTGAGGAAGTTTTATTAATGTCTTGATGTATGCAAAAACAGGCACCTTGAGATAGTGCTGAAGCAGGATGGGGCCATCACTGGTACAACTTCTGGGAATTTGCCATTTAAAATGCTCATGTGTTGGCTATTCACAATACTTACCATTCACTCAGCACTTAGACACTAACTTTGACCTAACCACCGCACGTTTTTAATACAGGTTTTACAGATAGAGAAACCGATGCACTGAGAACTATTTATTCAAGGTTAGAAAACTGATAACTCCGCCGGGTGGTGGTGGCACACACCTTTAACCCCAGCACTTGGGAGGCAGAGGCAGGTGAGTTCGAGGCTAGCCTGGTCTACAGAGCAAGATCCAGGACAGGCATCAAAACTACACAGAAAAACCCTGTCTTGGAAAAAAAAAAAAAGAAAAAAGAAAAGAAAAGAAACGCACTCATATATACCATACAAAGAAAACTGATAACGCAAGCTCCAGGATTCAAATCCAGGGAAGTAGCCCAAGAACCTGATCTCTTTATTCTAAAACTAGCAACGCTGGGGCAGAGGCTAAAGACAGCCAAAAGTTCTGGGTAAGTAAGATTCACAAAAGAAAATGTTCATATGGACATTAAATGCAATTCTTAATGATCATACTCAATATTTATTTGCTATTAGGTACTAGTAGAAAATGTGAAATAATCAAGATAAAGACAAATAGAAAAGCATTCAAGCCATTCACAGTGTAGTCACAACAACCAAATGGTTCACACTGGAAAGGAGTGAATTTACAAAACTGGTTTGGTTTTGTTGTTTCCTGAACTTCTCAACCATACAGACTTTATTTTAAGATGTCTTTTACTTCCTGGCTTCTACTGGTGCTACTTGAAAATCTGGGGTTCCAGGCAGTCATTTCAAGTACTGAGGAGTCAGGAATGGTTGCTCATGTGCTTGGTAGACAGAGGCCAGGAATTCTATTCCAAGCCAATCAGAGCTACAACTCTCAAAAAAAGCAGTGTTGAAGTATGTTTCCTGAGAGGCATGCTGTTGGGCTCTTTCAGACACAGGGCACCACCACGTGGCCCATTAGCCCTAGATGAAATTGGCATTCAACAACCTCTACTGAAATGAAACTTGTAAAACACTTTTTTAAAAATAATGCACTGAGGTCCCCTCAGGTGGGACTAGAGGATCTAATCTAGTGTAAACCTCTTCCGAAGAAAAGATGAGGAAGGAGTGTGGAATATGAAATTATACAATTTTAAAATTCAGGCAATGTCTGACATCTAATGATTGAAAACCTCAATGCAAATCTCCAAAACCATGTAAGCCCAGTCTGTGTTTTCATATAAAACCCCCTGTAAGTTAATAATGGCTCAGACTGCAAATCCTATGGAAGTTTAGATTTATATATACATGTAAGGATTAAACAGTTTTATGGATGTATGGGCTTAAATGTTTGTGTGGGTGTGGGCATATGTGTATGCACATGTGTGTGTGCAATCATGTGGAGGTCAGAAGTCAATGTTAGTTCATTTCTTTTGTCCTTTTCTACTTTATTTTTCTGATACAAAGTCTCTCACTGAACCAAGAACTTATCAATTCTGCTAGACTAGCTAATCAACAAGCCTCAGGGATCTTCCTGTCTCTGCCTCCCCAGCACTGGAGTTTTATACACATGTGCTAACTTGGCCAGATTTTTAATTTGCATATTGGGGAGGTACTATACTGATGGTACCTTCTCTCCAACCCCTCATCATTGTTCTTTGAAACAAGCCCATCTTTTTAAGAAGGCAGCGTTCCACTGATTCATCAAGGCATATGCTGAGAACTAACTAAGGCAAGCGCTAAGCACTGGCTATGCAGAAAATAAATCACACATCTTGCTCAGTCTAATAGGAGAGAGATCTAGAAGCCATAATTTGCATGACTGTATGACATGTGTACAGGGGACTTGAAAAATGGACGCTATGAGCCAGAGATTGCTTGGCATACGGTGAAATTCCCTCCTCATGCGATCTGATGGGCTGGAATGCATGCATCTAACCCAGGCCACGACAACATCAGAAGCATCTATGAGGGCTTCAGCTAACTCAAAGTACTCTACTGATCACATGAAAATAGATCAACGGGACTCCAGCAACTCATTTTCCATTAAGTTTACCAAATTCCTCTAACAGAAACTGTTTAGGACACACACACACACACACACACACACACACACACACACACAC